>JAAVTG010000782.1:0-186602 GCA_011947345.1 Phytophthora quininea
AAAAGGTCGGGATCAATTCCGAGCCACGAATTTCTGCGACCGACGTCTCTGTAGAAAAATACTACTCGGTTGGCAAGTGACAGCTCGACATGATCGCTTGTCACGACAATATGCTCAGCTGTGGTATGAAAAAACTTCGAGACGAGTGTTTGATATTTGGTTGCGTCGCGCTAATTTACTTCAGTCTGGCCGCAAGTTTCTAGCAAAAATGAGGAGCCAAAGTTTGTTTCGTGTCTTCACATCGTGGAGAGAGCAGATATTAAACAAGGCATTGAGGCTGCAAGGAATTCAAGAGCGCTTTGTATTGTTGTGGCAAAAGGACAGATACTTCGACATTTTCGCTCGTTGGAAACGCTATGCACGCCTGAGAAGTATCATTCGAAGAAAGTTTGGCTTTCAGCGTGATCAGCTCCTTCAAACGGTGGTTGGGCAATGGAAACATGTCACTTCTCTTCGTCTATGGTCTCGAAAATGTGCTTGTGAGGTAGCAGATCGAGTTCGCTCCCGTCTCGTGGCAAATTACTGGAAGAGTTGGTGCACGAAAATCCAAATTTCGAGCTGTGTGAAAGTGATGCAAGGAAGAGCGGCAAAACGTCGCTTCGAGCAAGGAATTTGTGATCGGTTTTGTCGCTGGAAACTCTTCGCAAAACGCTCTCGGTCTATAAAAGATTTAAAGTATCGTCAAGACGTTAAACTTTGCAATTGGTGTTTGTTGGTGGTCTCAAGCGATTTGTGCAAACAAAGCACAAACAGCAAGCAGTGTCCAAGCAAATTAGCAATATCCATGACTCGTTCTTGAAAGGATGGCTTGCGACAGAAGTTCACGAGAGGATGAGCGTTGTAGCAGCGAGTGAAAGTATTCAACGCTTTGGACATTCCAAGCGGTTGCTTGCTGCAGTATGGAACGGGTGGCGAGGATTCTGCGCCAAGAAACACGCAGAAAGCGTATCAATTCAACAGCTACGAACGAGCATTTCTAAACTAGACGAGCGTGAGAGCCCACTTTCTGTTACTGCGCTAAGAAACATACTCCGTCGGTGGCGAATGATCCAAAGCGCCAGGATACTGGAGTACTGGGCGAAGGCTACAAAAGATCAACGCCAAATGCGCTTACACTCGATGCTAGCGATAAAGTTCTGGCACAAGACGCACTGTGAAAAATATTTTAGCGGATGGCTGCACTTCTGTAGGCAACAGAGAATGCAACGGCGAATTCGTGCGCTGAGTGGCAAATCAAAGCTACGACGAGTCTGGAACTTCTGGAAAGCGTATAAAGCTGCTTCTCTCGGAAAGAAAGCGCTGGATTCAAGTGTTTACAGTTTTCACCGAAGGAATATCTATCAAAGTGCTTTCAAGAGGTGGCGGGATGCAATAAGATCACGAAAGTCGCATCGCGAGCAAATTTTGGAGTTGTATTATTCGTCTCGTGTTCGTCTTCTAGCAGCTCTTTTGGAGAGTGGCGGAAGTTTGCAGCGATGGAGATGACAAAAACGCTCAAATGGCTATCGCTCGTGTCGTGTACGAAACGATCTTGACGAGGAATACGCTCTCACGATGGAAAGCCAATGTCGCTGGGATCTGTTACCGCCGTCGGCAACTGCAAACCAATACTGAACGACTGCAAGTCCTCCTGATCTGTTCGGCTTTTCGAGCATGGCGATCCTGGAGTCAACAGAATAAAAAGCTTCGTGAAGTCTTGCAGGCTTTAACTAGCAAGAAAGCTTCTCAAACGTATTCAAGAGTGTTCAAAGCGTGGTATTTGTATGCTGACCAGAAAGCCAAGCTTCGACACCAAGCCGAGTCATTTCTACACTTTCGAAGACTTCATAAAGGTATTGTGCTGTTACGAAAGCTGACGCACGAGCAGAAACATTGTCGTGTAGTACGTGAGAAGGCCCAATTATTCCGATCCGTGATCGCAGGCAACCAAACTTCTACCATTTTCGCCCGATGGAAAGTGTTTACCATTCAGTCGCACAAAATGCGAGCTGCCACGCTTCAGTATCTTCAGCAAAAACTTCTTCCGACAGTATGGACCACTTGGGTGAAGTATACGCGTGGAAAGGAGCAACATGCAGCGTTGGAACGTGCAGAACTTCACCACGACAACTACGCCCTCCGTAAAGCTGTGGCTGGATGGCGAGAATCAAGCACTAAAAGTAGCCATTTGCGGTCTGTTTGTGGGAAGTTCGTGTCTCGGTGGCGAATGCAGACAGTTTACCGTTGCTATTGCGCACTGCAGGACCACGCAGTATACTGCAAGACTATTCGGACCAAAGCTGCTATTATCAAAGTTAAAGCACAGAGAAGAGAAGTACTTCGAGCGTGGTATGCATGGCGCAAACTACTGATCATCTTACGATCAGGTAGACGTCGATTCCTGCAGAGGTATTGGGTTTTATGGCTGCGTTCACGAGAGATTAAAAAGTTGCTGCAACGTTTTCAAGAGCAAATCCAAATCAAGGTGTTGCAAAGTACACAACGCCGTTTCTTTGGGGACTGGCGAGAGTTTATTGCAATTCGGAAGATTGAGAAAGCCATGGTGATTATGTCGGCAGAATTCGCTGGCACTCAGCTGACCAAGCGAACGTGGTTATGCTGGAGGAAATACGTCGCTCACGTTCGAGCCATCAAATTGCAGATGCGAAACGCAATTGATCGGATGCAGCTCCAGCTTCAATTCCGAGCTTTCCGGTCGCTACAGACTTACACTGAGCTCCAAAAGTGGGAGAAGGGTATCAACCACCGCGCTGTCGAATTCCGGTTGCGTCGCCTCCAAGTTAGATGGTTCGAAGCCTGAGAGAGATTTCCAAGAGACGAAAGGAATTAAAAACAAAAGTGGCGGAGTCGCTGGCGATTCGAACGCAGGTGTGTTCTCGTCTAGTATTCCAGACCTGGAATTTATTTACAGCCAAGTGTCAACGGAACAAAAAGGCTCGGAACTTTTACGCCGCAAAGGCTTCTCGATTAGCCATGAAGCATTGGAAACAATACGTTGTGCTCTGTAAAGCACAACGGATGATGGAGATCAGTGCTGCTCGTTTGGTTGAAGCGAATTTCTTGAAGTGGAGGAAATCAGTCGCTGCAACGAAGCAAATTCGAGGGTTTCGAGCTAAGTCAACAAAACAGCAATGGATCAAACTAGCAGGAAGCATTTTCCAAGCATGGAAGCACCGCAGTCGAACGCACAGTCAATGCAGGAAAATATTAGCCAGCGTAGCTGTGGGGAATCACCTCCGCTTTCGATTCCTGCTGGGAGAAATTCACGTTACATCGAAAGCGGTTGGGGCAGCTTCTCTTGGTGGTAGCAGACCCATCAGTCTTATCAACAGATTCTCCTGTGGAATGTGAGAATGGCGAGGTATCTGCCACAACAAAGACGGAAATTGATGGTGTTGCAGGGGGTTCACTAGTTCAGGAGGTTGTGAAAGAAGCATAGGTGACGAACAACGCCAACATGTATCCGTTGATCAAGCTACCGAGGATCACCGTAAGCTTGTCTTTGTTGGTCAAGCATTGGCCAAGAAAGCTCGGGTTTTGCAGCGGTTTGACGTGACTTGGGATTTGCCTACCGCTTGGCATTGGTGGCGACAGATTTTCCACGCACAGCTCTTCTACCGCATGCGTCGACTTCAGTGTCTCTTCATCTGCTGGCAGCAGTTCGCTCGTCAACAGCGTCGAAGTCGGTGGATTATCATCAAGTTAACGCGGCAACGCCAGGCAGCATCCGCACAAACGACTTTCCGTGCGTGGGCTGAGTTAGTCGGTCGTGTCAAGCAACTGCAAAAGACCGGGTTCGTGAACGAGAATTGTGGGTCTTGGTGACGACTGAGATGGCTCGAAGAGAGCGGAGACAGCTCAAAACCGTGTGGCATGCGTGGAAGTTTCACGTCGAAGAAACTCGCCACTTACAGGCGAGTTTGGAGGCCTACTATCGAGCCCGGTTGCTGACGAAATTCTGGTTGGTGTGGTCTCTCGACTATCGACAAGTGGTTCGAGACGAACGCCTCAAAGCAAAGGATGATGATTCACACATGAACAAGCTTCGATTACGTCGATCAATCCAATTATTAAAAACGCATCAGCAACGGATGAAGCGAGCGCGACTAGTACTGGAATACTTCGGCAATCGTCGATACGATTTGGTACTACCTGAAGTATTTTCTCGATGGCGAAAGTGGTGTCGAAGACAGCGTGAGATTGCTCGATGTCTTGCTGCTTTCAAAATACACAGAACTCGACGTCGTTTTGCTGCTTGGAAAGCGTGGCAAAGGAATCGCAAACGGCAACGAAAGGTAGTTGAAAGCTTGCAGATCAAGAGTACCAGTCAGTGTCTGCGGGACGTGTGGAAGCGATGGAGTCGATACGTTAAGAGACGAATTGTGCAAGACTTGGCACTGCAGAAAGCAGCGATTTTCCATGTCCGATCACGTCTGAAAAAGCGGTGGCTGAGGTGCATTAAACGCTCAATTCAGCTTCGAGATCGTGGTGAAATGGCCAATTTGGAGTTGTGTGGCTTTCGAGGGCGTCGAGCAGTAACTCGCTGGCGGGATTTCAATCGAGATCGTCGACTTCGGAGGTTATATTCTCGCTTTGTCCTGGAAGCATTTGCAATCGTGGCAATTAGTTGTAAAGCACACGATCGCGACTCGTTTTGGTGCGTTTCTGCTGCGAGCAAGAGCAAAGAAGATGTTAATTGCATGGAAGGAGGTAGCAGCTAGACATCATTATTGGCGACAACTTTGTTCAAACTTTGTCGACAAAAACAGGCTCAGAACACTCGACGGGTGTTCGTAAGATGGCAGCAGTTCGTCAACGCCAAACAGGCCAAACGACTTGCAACGATGCATGCTGAACACATTTTGCAGCTGAAAGCATGGCAACAATGGAGACAAATAACTCAAACATCCATTCACGAACAACAAGGACAGTTCGAGTTGGCAATTAAGCACGACGAACGGACGCTGCTTCGTGGATGCATAAAAACCTGGCAATTGGCAGTGAAAAAGCAGCGAGAATGTCGATTTGTCGTGCTCACTTGCGTCGTGAAGCTCGAGTCGTTGGCTGATAAAAGGATCTTGGAAGTGGTTTTTGCTGCCTGGAGGAAAGTTGTCGTTCATGGACGGAGTTGTCGAGCTCTTCGCTTCAAACGTGATTGTAATGTTGCCAAGCGATTGCTGTTGAATTGGTCGAATGGACTCAATACAAACAGCAAGGAAAAGCGAAGCTGGACGCTGCTTCAAAGTACCACGACCAGCGTCTTGTCAGCTCAATCTTCTTCTATTGGCAGACGTATGCGTTGGCTTGGCAGGACGCAACCAAACCCAGAACTCGACAGGTGTATGACCTGAAACTACCTGCCAGGAAGGTTGTTGAGCCACGAACTCAAGACAGCGATTCGGACGATGGCATTCGAAGACCAACTAGCCCCGTGATGAAGCGACTGCGACAGAAGAAGAGGAAAGAAGACACGAGCGAGACTGTGAGCCTCCCAGACGCAGTGGAAATTTCAATGGATGTCAAGAAGAGACTCATACTGCTGGGCAAATGGAAGCCTAAACTAAAGAAAAAGTCATTGCTGTGAATAGCTGTAACCTGATCAAAAATGTGACGTTTCTTATTGACCGGTACCTCATTGCCTACGTGGATCGAAATGTGTTTACTGCGGCCTGTGAACATGGAGATGCGATTCCGACGCTGAAGGTGCTGCTAAAGTTGACCACACCCAACTGGGAGGACGCAGTGAACGCTGCTGCTCGTGGAGGTCACCTGCATATTCTCCAGTGGATGTTAACAGAAATCCCGGACGACCGTGGTCCGTGGAAACGAGATCTTGGGAATGTGTTGTTTGAGGCTGTGAGGTTTAACCATTTGGATGTTGTGAAGTGGTTGTACGAATGGAATAGTACGACTGGTATGCCATTAGGGCCTGATGTAGACGAAGGAGTTAGCGTTGCGGCTGAGAACGGGCTGCTCGAGATGGTGAAATGGATAGCAGAGAAGTATCCAGAAAGTTGTTCATCATATGCGATTGCCTGTGCAGCAAAAGGTCATTTGGAAATTGTGCAATGGCTGTACGCTAATGTAGCAAGATCGGACTGCGCGTATGCTATCCTTAAAGCTGCTGCAGCAGGGAAAGTTGAAACTATGAAGTGGTTGTGTGAGAATTGCCACGTTCCTCTTGGATATACAATGGCTGGGGCCGCCGATATTAGCTACCTCCACCTAGTCCAGTGGGCGTTTGATCATGGAGGTAAATTCTGCTCCAGATGCCCCGTGTATGCAGCTCGTAGCGGCAATCTGGAAATGTTGCAGTGGTTTCACATGCATTGCAGCGAACAATTCACGACCAATGTGATGGATCGTGCTGCTTGGGAAGGCATCTAGAACTGGTCAAGTGGTTGCACGAGAATCGCACTGAGGGTGCACTGCAGATGCGATGGATTATGCTGCTGGCAATGGCCATCTTAAAGTGGTGCAATGGCTCCATCAGAACAGGCATGAAGGGTGCACAACAAGCGCAATGAGCTATGCAGCCAAGGAAGGCAATCTGGAGATGGTTCGGTGGTTGCATGAAAATTGCTTAAAGGGAAGGGATGATTATCATATGGATATGGCAGCTGCCCATGGACATCTTGCTGTGGTTCATTACCTGTATGAACAGCAGGCCTCGAATGCTTCACTGAGTGCGCTATACGGTGCCATGCATCACGGACATTGGGAAGTTGTTCGTTTCCTGTGTGACAATCAGCAAACTTCGTATGCTCTGCTGCACTGCGCTATGCCATGGATCAAAGTCGCTTGGAATTGCTCAAGGTGTTGGTCCAAGAAGAATCTGAGGCGTACGTCAAATTGCACTACCGTGATGCGATTCATTCGTGCGTCCAGCAGATATTCACTGAAGGAAACCTTTGCCAGTCGACTCAATCTTCCAGCAACGATGAAGCGGTTTCCAAAATCCTACAGACATTGCAATGGTTGCGCGCTCACCAAGTCGACGAGTGCGTGGCACAGACACTTGAGCTAGCGCTGAAACGGGGCTACCTGACGATCCTTCGGAGGTTTTACGCCAACAAAAGCTGTGCAGTATTCGTGAAGCACATGGGACTCCTCATGCGGCAAGTGGACAACAAGATGCCAAGGTGGTTGCTCGAAAATGGTTCACCGCTTGATCTTGAAGAGACTCGCAAACTCATACAAGACCGCAGATACACTGTCCGGGAAGTGATGCCGTGAAGTGATGTCGTGGCTGTCTGAAGGGATCGCGTTTCGATCGTGTGCGATGCATTGGCCATGGGCTTTGACAACTGGTGCGACGTGCTAGGCTGGGCCTTTCGGAGACCGCGGTTCGAACACGACAGCTCTCGCGTCAGGATTCATGCAGCGCTTGAGCACGCACCAGACGATGTGGTGCGTTGGGTTTCCTCAAACGTTCGTGATCCGAGGATTCACGAGTGGATGCTAGATTCTTGAAGTTGTTCAGCTTTGAGTTCTGGTGTTTCTTAGCTATTCATTACCGGACTCGTTCAAAACCTACAATGAGAATCCTGGTTAGTTATATGATGAGCAAAAGCCTTTGTCAACAACAAACGGGAAGAACAATTCCGAATGTGAATTGAGAACTCGTGGTGCCCAATATTGCTCTATTCCACTTGACAATTTCTGGCAATCTTCGATTCATATAATCAACTGAATTCCCGAGCAACAGCAAGCAGCACACCAAGTGAAAAACATTGTGTAGCCACCGTGTAGGTTGAATCCTAGCGTTCCACTGTGGAAATTTTAGTCAAAAGATATCGGGCCCCAATATGCGGTCGCTGGTGATGATCACGGGCGCTTCACGGGGCTTCGGGCGCTGTCTAGCTACCGATTTTGCTCGAGAGCTCGCTGAAGACGATCTCGACCTGGTAGGACGCAGACTCCTTAATACTATCTAACTTTTCTGACGTGGTGTTTCCGTCAACCAGATTCTGTGGGCTCGACACGAACAAGGACTGCAGGAGACATCCGAACTGGTTCGCGAAGCTCGTAAAAGCTGGCAGGCCTCGAACACCTCCATATTTACTTGCAGTCAGTGGATCTGAGTGACAGCGCCGACTACGCTCCTAAACTCGAGGCTCTGGTGACTCGATTGCGTTCAGGTGATCACTACGACCGAGTGTTCCTAGTACACAACGCAGGCGCATTGGGGACTATCGGATTCGCTCAGGAATGTCCACCACCAGTCGAACTAGCTCGACACTGGGAGCTCAACATCACCTCTACGATTTGGTTAAACAAACGGTTCCTCGACGTCTTTGAGCTCACACTGTCAACAACCAGCTGACGGATACCATTAAGTTGGTCATCGTGAACGTGTCGTCGCGATCCGCCATCGCACCGTACCAGACACTGGGTCTCTATTGCACGGCGAAAGCTGCTCGAGAGATGCACTTCCGCGTTCTGGCTCAGGAGCAGAAGGGCAACAAAGTGGCGGTGCTGTCATACTCACCCGGTGCTATGGACACTGCCATGCAGCAAACGATGCGTTCGTCTCCGCAAATGGCTCCAAAGTTGAGCAAGTGGTTCAACGAGATGAAGCAGCAGAATACGTTGGTGCCGATGGAGAGATCGTCGCGCCGTGGAGTCGTTCTCGCTATCCGAGGCGACTTTGACTCGGGCAGTCACGTCACGTTCCAGGAGGAGCCGTAGGATTACAGCACGGCACGGGTCCAGCTCGGCGTTGTTATCAAAAATGTGCTGTCGGATCGAAACACGACGCGAATGGATTTCCACTTGTTGCCGTCGTCGTCTTGATGCAAATTTCCGATCTCTGTTGCCAGCTCCCGATCCCTTTCGGACATCCTATAGAGAAGTTTGAGACCGCGCTTTTGTCGTGAACAGGGCACTGGAAGTCAACCATTTGAGGCGCAAACTTTGGACAGACTGATCTCGGGGCGCTGTGAAATGCACTGAGAGACAATCTAAAATAAAAACAGTTTGAGCTGCTTGGCATTTGGACTCGCTGTCCCAACATTTTGTAAAGACGCTCATAACTGGAGTGTCGCCATCATTAGTTGCGAACACCGACACTGGGATTCAGTATCAGCCATGTGTTTTCCAGGGCCGCGCTTGGATCGAACCTGCACGAGCCCGATTAGCTGATCGCGTTTTTGCTTCAAAGTACTGGCAAAACGGAGCAGTCTCAAAGCTCAAGAAGTTTCGCTTCTTCAATTCCTGCAGAGGCGTCGAGTTTATCATGCGTAGGCAGGTGGCCGAGCGCTTTGGTCGTCTTGTTGCCGCCCATTTTCTCCTTTTAGCGTGGTGTGCACCGCCGCTCCTGATTCAAGGTTTTCGGAACGCGAACCTAATACCCCTCTACAAGGGATTTTTGCATGAACTTCGGCTGAACAACGGAATGGGTGGTGAGATCTCTGTATCATGCGAGCACTGTTGACGAGCGGCAATGGTTTAAAAAATCAATGCTATGGCAGCCATGTTCGAGCGATCCGCCATGAATCAGAATGGCGAAACCTACGTGAACATTAGCGAGCATGAATAGCTGCTTTTGTATCTAAAGTGTAGCCCCCTTTCGTAGTGGCCAATTGACGCGAGCACAGTACAGTGTATTCGCTTCCTTGTTTGCGATCGTTGTGTAGTGCAGCGAAATTCACGTTACGAGCTCTAATACAGTTTGATGACCAAAACGGCTATCGTCCCTTATAAAGAGGTGATTAAAGAGTGGGACATCTGTCAGTATACAATCCCCAAGGTCGCACAAGTCGCAGATCTCTTAAACCCATTCCCGCGGCGCTTTGCTTGGCTCTGGTCTGCTGGCCCCGCCTTTCCTATCCGCCAGCGATCTGGCTCGAAAATTGTCAATCGTCGAGCGGCTCGAGCAAGAGCGCCACAAAGGAAAAGCAGCAGCTGGGCAGGCAACTCGTGCATCACCACCTTACCAGCTAAAGGGGGAAGCGAGTACTTTTGGTGTGCGCTTTGGCCTCAAGCGACGGGCAGGCGAAGAAGCAGACGCATTGAACCCCACAGGTCTCTTCAAACAGGTTTTAGAGAACTCTCTTAGCGGCGACCATGCGCGTGATCTCCGGGCGGAAGGCGGCGCTAATTGCGCTCTCAGCAGCGTTGGTGTCGGCGGCCGGTGCGCAGACGACGACGACAACGACGACTGCGTCGTCCTCCAGCGGGTCCATCACGGCCACGGCTGGAGGCTCCAACTCGTGCGTTTTTCGGTATTCGATGCCCACGGGGAACAATCTGCCCAGCAGTGTGACCACCTCGGTGTCCGCCTCGTCAGGCAGCGGCTCTCAGGTGTCCACATCTTCGACCGATATGTCCGGCAGCGTGGGGGTGGCTCAGAGAACTTGCCAGGCACGGTGGGCGTTGGCTCCAACAGTAACAGTGCCAGCGCGTCGCGGACGGACTCCTCGTCCTCTGCGTCTTCTAAGAAGGACAGCTCGGCGGCTACTTCGTCTTCTACGTCGGGGTCGACGACGACTGGCACCACGCCGTCGGCGACGACCAAGACGCCGACGTCTACTACTAAGACCCCGACGTCCACGACGAAGACCCCGACGGCGACGACCAAGACCCCGAGCTCGACCACTAAGACGCCCAGCACATCCACCACGACATCGGACGCTACAACCTCTCCGTCCACGTCCACCACCACTGGCTCGGTCGACGGCGCTGTGCGTAGGTTGACTGGCGAGGTCGCAGAGGCTGGAACCACCACCACCACGACTGTCACTAATACGGCGACGACGGCGCCGACCTCGGGCTCGTCGACATCCACCGGAACGACGACAGGAACCACCACAGGAACCACCACCACGGGAACAACGACGTCTTCCACGACAGGAACTACTGGTACGACGACTGGAACCACTGGAACGACGACTACAGCCACGACGACTCCCAATGCGACGACAAAGACCCCTTCGACGTCGACGACTGGAACGACCACGACGGGCACAACCACCACGGGAACGACTACTCAAACTACTACTGGATCGTCATCGATGGCGACTGCGGGAACTGTTGGCAGCACGTCAGGCTCGACCACGGCGATCGAGTTCAGCTGCGACTCGACCTTCTACGGCGCGTGGTCGCAGATGGGACTCACTTGTGGAGGCACCGAGCTGGATGTGACTACTGCAGCGTCGTCGTCCGAGTGTCTGATCTACTCTGGAACGTCTTCGGGCACCAGCATCTCCGACCTGGCGACGTGCATGTCGGTCTGCCGCTTCCCGGCCTGCAACAACGGCACGTGGGACTACACGGCCGAGGACGGCATCAGCTCGGACATCTACGCGAACTTAGACTTTATCACGCTCATGGGCTACGCTGGCACACTGGCGGCTGAGGCTGTCGCCGAGGCCATCTCGCAGCCGTTCTCCAACTTGACGTTCACGACGTCAACGGAGTGTGTGTACGAGAGCGACAACTCGTTCGGATCGTGCAACTGTGCGGGTATCTCGAGCGGCACATCGACATCTAGCACGGCCGGTAACTCGGCGTCGTCGTCGACGTCGCAGTACTCCGTACCTGTCAACAAGGGACTGGAGGACTCGAACCACTGGGCTGACGGCACGTCTAAGACAACCGTCGACAAGGCTGGTATCGCGTCGACGACGATCGGTGGCAGCGCTGCCACGGTGTCCGTTGTGGCCGGCGGTGTGATGTCTGTGGCCAGCGGTATCGTCGGCGGAACCTCGGCCAGTGTGGCTTCTGGTGTATCTGCCGCGACCAGTGTGGGTATCACCATGGCTGCTGTGGATCTCTGCCAGTTCTCGGTCATGCTCAACCAGATGAACGTGGACGCTCGTCCGCGCTTCCTCGAGAACATGGGCAAGAAGATGTCGGCTTCTACGTTTACGTTCCTGCCCTTTGGCAAGACGAACACCAGCTCTTCGGACGACTCCAACTCGACCAGCTCTGGCTCATCTGCTCAGCAGTCTGGTCGCCGTCTGAGTAGCTCGAGCGGCAGCTCTGGCTCTGGCTCCAGCTCTTCCTCGTCCGGTGTACAGGGCATGGAGAAGTACGCAAACCTGATCGGGGTGCAGCCAGACAAGCTCTTCTACTTGGCTGTGGCTGGTATTGCGTGCGTCGTCGCCTTGCTGTTCGCGGCGTACGCTATTGCTATGGGCGTGTGCTACTTCATCGTCGAGGACTTCCAGACGTTCAGCCAGAAATGGCTGGACAAGGCCATCGGCGTTCTCATGATGATCCTGATTCTGTCCGAGTACGTCGTGGGCGCTACGGCCATGTACCAGATCTGCTGGTGCATCGACAACAACTCGGTGGATATTAGCTTCTTCCTGGCCATTATCTCGCTGCTGGTGCTTGCATTCGGTACCATTCTGTACGGTGTTCTCATCATCAAAAACAACGAGGACGAGCTGCGCGATCTGGGCACCAAGGACCACTTCGATAAGAAGTTCCACAACCGCTACGGCCCGCTGTACGACGAGCACAGCTTCGAAGGCCGCTTCTTCTTTGCGCCCAAGCTGCTGCTGGCGCTCTTGTGTGGTATGACCACGGGCATGGTGTGGATCCAGGGTCTGTGGCAGATTATTGTCCTTATTGCGTTGCACATTGCGTTCCTGCTGTACCTCGAGATCAAGCAGCCGTACCCGACTGCGTTCGTGCAGAAGACGTCGAGCTTTGTCATTATTATCAAGATCTCGGCGCTGTTCCTGAGTTTCTTCCTGCTCTCTAGTGCCACGAGCTTCACCGAGAGCATCCCGGACGACCTGCGTGAAGGCGTGGGCTTCGCCATCGTCGGTCTCCAGGTGCTGGTGCTGGTGTGTCTGATGATCCGCCAGATCTACATTTTCTACCGTACATGGAAGCTCAAGCGCGACGGCGTGGCGGACGACGACAAGACCGTCACCGTCCAGACCACCAACGCGCGTGAAGGTTCCGAGGCCTTCTTCGCGCTGGGTGGCGAGCCCCAGTACTACGGTAACCAGAGCCGCGGCAACTCGCTGGTGGTGCTGGGCGACTCAACCCCCAAGATGCAGGACCCGAACCAGTTCGCGCAGGAGACCCCGGCCAACAGCGGCCGTCTACGCGGCCTGCAGCCGTCGGGCGGCTACCACATGCAGCGCACCCAGACACGAGTGCAGCATGACGGACACCGCAACAACGAAGTGGACTTGTAGAGGCCGAGACGGCAGACCAGACGCCAACGTTTGAGGAACCGAGTGATAGGTTTTGTTTTTGCTTCGTCGAAGACTTATGCAGCTTTCGCCCACTAGTACTTTTCCGTCCTTCCCGATCCGATTAAAACATCTACATCCGCCAGCCACTCGTGAATCCTCGGATCACGAACGTTTGAGGAAACCCAACGCACCACATCGTCTGGTGCGTGCTCAAGCGCTGCATGAATCCTGACGCGAGAGCTGTCGTGTTCGAACCGCGGTCTCCGAAAGGCCCAGCCTAGCACGTCGCACCAGTTGTCAAAGCCCATGGCCAATGCATCGCACACGATCGAAACGCGATCCCCTTCAGACAGCCACGACATCACTTCACACGGCATCACTTCCCGGACAGTGTATCTGCGGTCTTGTATGAGTTTGCGAGTCTCTTCAAGATCAAGCGGTGAACCATTTTCGAGCAACCACCTAGGCATCTTGTTGTCCACTTGCCGCATGAGGAGTCCCATGTGCTTCACGAATACGTCGCGCCTTTGTCGGCGTAAAACCTCCGAAGGATCGTCAGGTAGCCCCGTTTCAGCGCTAGCTCAAGTATCTGTGCCACGCACTCGTCGACTTGGTGAGCGTGCAACCATTGCAATGTCTGTAGGATTTTGAAAACCGCTTCATCGTTGCTGGAAGATTGAGTCGACTGGCAAAGGTTTCCTTCAGTGAATATCTGCTGGATGCACGAATGAATCGCATCACGGTAGTGCAATTTGACGTACGCCTCAGATTCTTCTTGGACCAACACCTTGAGCAATTCCAAGCGACTTTGATCCATGGCATAGCGCAGTGCAGCAGAGTGTACAAAGTTTTGCTGATTGTCACACAGGAAACGAACAACTTCCCAATGTCCGTGATGCATGGCACCGTATAGCGCACTCAGTGAAGCATTCGAGGCCTGCTGTTCATACAGGTAATGAACCACAGCAAGATGTCCATGGGCAGCTGCCATATCCATATGATAATCATCCCTTCCCTTTAAGCAATTTTCATGCAACCACCGAACCATCTCCAGATTGCCTTCCTTGGCTGCATAGCTCATTGCGCTTGTTGTGCACCCTTCATGCCTGTTCTGATGGAGCCATTGCACCACTTTAAGATGGCCATTGCCAGCAGCATAATCCATCGCATCTGCAGTGCACCCTCAGTGCGATTCTCGTGCAACCACTTGACCAGTTCTAGATGCCCTTCCCAAGCAGCACGATCCATCACATTGGCCGTGAATTGTTCGCTGCAATGCATGTGAAACCACTGCAACATTTCCAGATTGCCGCTACGAGCTGCATACACGGGGCATCTGGAGCAGAATTTATCTCCATGATCTAACGCCCACTGGACTAGGTGGAGGTAGCCAATATCGGCGGCCCCAGCCATTGTATATCCAAGAGGAACGTGGCAATTCTCACACAACCACTTCATAGTTTCAACTTTCCCTGCTGCAGCAGCTTTAAGGATAGCATACGCGCAGTCCGATCTTGCTACATTAGCGTACAGCCATTGCACAATTTCCAAAGGACCTTTGCTGCTGCACAGGCAATCGCATATGATGAACAACTTTCTGGATACTTCTCTGCTATCCATTTCACCATCTCGAGCAGCCCGTTCTCAGCCGCAACGCTAACTCCTTCGTCTACATCAGGCCCTAAAGGCATACCAGTCGTACTATTCCATTCGTACAACCACTTCACAACATCCAAATGGTTAAACCTCACAGCCTCAAACAACACATTCCCAAGATCTCGTTTCCACGGACCACGGTCGTCCGGGATTTCTGTTAACATCCACTGGAGAATATGCAGGTGACCTCCACGAGCAGCAGCGTTCACTGCGTCCTCCCAGTTGGGTGTGGTCAACTTTAGCAGCACCTTCAGCGTCGGAATCGCATCTCCATGTTCACAGGCCGCAGTGAACACATTTCGATCCACGTAGGCAATGAGGTACCGGTCGATAAGAGACCCCACACTAGGCATTGAATAGCACGCAACGTATTCACGACACACGAATCGGACGATTACTCGGGGTAGCAACCGAGGTGCTTTCATCTTCAGATGGTCAAATGCGTTGTGAGGTGCTTGGTCAAATTCGTAGAGCAAACTTCCATCCATCATTGCAGCGTTACTTCAATGAACTGCAACTTCATACCCGATTGAGACATCTACGCTTCAGATTAGCGCCTTCTAAGCGACCGTCTTGAACTCCGCAGCTACAGGCTTTCGGTCAGACTCCAAAGAAGGCCTTCCTGGTGCTCGATTTTCGAGTACTGAATTTAGACAATAATGTATACCCACCCCATTTCCGGCGTGAAATCCGGATTTTGTTATCGAGCACCACTCGTTGTTTTTCACCCAGAATACGGGGTCTGGAATCTTATCTTTTGAGTATGAGTATAGTAAAAGCAACATGTAATTAGTGTGCTGTTAACTCAAGATTTTCATGGTCGATTAGTTGAATCAATCAACCAGCCATTCGACCAAGCCCAATAAATGCATACATTCGAAGTCATGGCTGCCGGACAGGTGGAGTTCCTGCTGCAGTTGTTTGTGCTCGGCAAAAGTTAAATTGCTCATCAATATATCTGCCCAGCCCCTAAAATCAGGGAATACAAGCAAGGATTGGAGTGTACATAGTGAATCTCTCTTCGTTATATTGACCTCAAGGCACCGTCCATCGTGTAGTTCTGAAGTTCGAGTGTCTTGGTTCTTGTTACTCCGGCTTGGTCCTTGGCCCTTGATCCAGAATAACACACAAGACCAGGAATAGTTAACGATATCCTTGATCCAGGTGGTAAATCGACGATCAGAAGTCCACGCGCAGTTCACACAACCGGAAAAGCTTGCAATATAATACTAATATAATATAAACAGAGTCTACAAACGACACGTTATACAGCCCTTGTTATTTGTCTTAGCCGAGACTTGAGCTAATCACCGGTGTCAATGGGCTTCAGGTCCTGAATAACCGACTGAAAGAAGACACTCACAACGTATGCGCACCACTCTCTTCGAGAGAAATCTCCAATCGATATCACAGCTTTGTCCAACGCTTCGCCTCCACAGTCTTCAGCCACGGAACGAGGGGTCGACTCTGGTCCAGATGCCCTTGAACGCAGAATGTGAAATGGGTCAAGGAGCAAGTCCCGCCCAACCACCACACCAAATAAGTGGGGCTTGAACCTGAGTGAGCGCGCTCAGAACTTCAACCTATTGGTGCCTTGAACTCGGCTGGAGTCCCGCAGATGTGGCGTAGCGGGATCCGCCAAAATTTCGTTAAGGCTAGATCCGACGAACCAACAGCGCACAGACACCAACTAACGGAGGGGTACTCCGATCGCCGTGGGATGCTAAACTTCTCACTTTGCGTGCCCGTTGCCGGGCTGGATCTGCTCTCTCGTTGACTCCAGAGGTGCAGATGGCGTGAAGCCGGAATGTCTCGGCGTGACTTGGGGGTGGATGGAGCAGCGCGGAAGTCTTCGCTCTGCGTCCGGTTGATAGATCCAGATCCCGAGAGAATACTCGGTCTCGGGGATTTGGTTGCCGATCTGGAATCGGGCCGCGAGGGTTGCCTTTGGGTGTTGTCCTCTACGATGCTTGCCGTCTCCTATGACGGGATCTTGAGTGGGGTGAGAACCCAACGGATCTTCGAGCCAAGCAATAACTCCCTCCGATCTGGATCTGCGCTCGCCGGTGTTAGATCCAAGCTAGTGATCTGACCAATATACGTTCCAGAGTCTACACACAGCGAGAGATCTACCGCACAGCACTTAGCGACGCTGCGTAAGGCCAATGTAGTTCCTGTTCTTGGCGTTCTTGAAAAGCACTTGTCATTTGCGAGGCAAATTCGGTTCTGATTTGCGGTTACACCGACGGACAGAATGCAACTGCCAGCAAAACTCGACGTAGACCGGGCGTGTGTGATATGGATCGTGTAACCATCAATTTTATCAACCAATCAAACCACTCGAAGCGTTGCGTCGCAACGCTAAACCGCAGTTATTATTCTGAGTCATTCACATGGTAAAATGGAGGGAGCCGCTGACCCCCCAGAGCGCCTACCACCAGATAGAGCACTACAGCTGCCAGAGAAGATCGCCATCGCAGGACTCTTCGACGAGGGGTTCTCTTAGCCTAAACGACGAAGGATGCACTACTCCATGAAGCAGAAACAGCATGCTCTCCTAGCGACGGAAGGTCTCAGTCAGCAAGAGGCCGCCAGGACTAAAAACAAATCGACAGTGGACGCTGATTTCGTGGCGGAAGAACGAGGAGGACATTATTGGCTTTTGAGGCAGTGAGAAGACACTGTCAAGAGCACCTGGCCGCCCCGAAATCATCCCGTTTAGAGTAGAACTTATCACTTATATGAAGGACACACGACGTGAATCGCTACCACTTACCTCGTCTTTGATGGCGGCCTACGTACGTCAGGAGCCACACAAAACCAATTTTAGTACAAAATACAGCTGCCTCTAATTTTACTAAAAACTCATACTAATTCGTTACTTGCTACTCGTTCAAGTAAAAAGCTAAGATCACCGAACAGCTGTTGCCCGACGGGAAGGTGGCTGTTCTATTCTGTCCGTCGGTGTAAGTCTACCGTAATCTAGATATCGTAGAGCGTACTTTTCTCCTAAGACACACCTATCTCTAGCCAATCACATAGAGCTGCTAACCAGCTGATCCCACGAGATGTCCTTGAGCACACCTGCAGAACCAGGACACTCGAGCAGCTAAACCAGTCATTTCCAAGACGGCACGGCGTGCGCCATGCCACGACCACCAGGCCAAGCCCAAGGCCGAACGCGCGCAAAAGGCAAAGGGCCGAAGCTATTTCAGCGGTTTGCACTATCGTATCGCTTTAAAAGCGATGTTATCGCCTTTACGAGGATGGTGCCATCATGCACGCCACTGTTCAACACTTTTTCCCTCTTTGTTCTCTCCAGAAGTGATGACAAAAAAACTAAAGGATCAACTGCGAGGAAATTGGGTACAGCAAATGCTGCATCAACTACAAACTCACGTTCTCGGTGAGCCGTTTAAGCTCCAGCCACCTTCTCACAGTGATTTAATCGATTGGACCAACACGGTGTGGAATTCCCTGTCAAAAAAGACCATTTCGAGTGGATTTGTGAAAGCGCAAATTACACACAGTTCTAAGGCTTTTGACGGTCAACGCTACGATTCTGGTGACAATTTCGAGGTGCAGTGGGAGTCGCTCTTGGAGCTAATGACGGAAATTGATTTGGAAGACGCAGTTATCGACGAAGATCGCGATATTGACACGCTTAGGGAGGATAGAGATTAACGTCGTAATAGACAAGACATTTTTGCTCCTGTACATCTCGTGCACATTTTCAACGGGACGACTTCAATGTTCTTGGGGTGCGCTCTAGGATATCTAGATTACGGTATTGATCTGTCTTACTCATCCCAACTGGTATCATTTGCACCTAATCGCAACCTGACTGACTGGCTTTATATTCCGCCTCTCCATGTCGCACCTCTAGCACGTTTGACAGTCGTAGCTTGGATCTGGATCACAGATCCTAGCTTCTAGGGCACAGATCACGGATCGCACATTGTAGCCCACAGATCAGGATCTTGGTGTTAGGGTTGTTGGATCCGGATCTGTGTAGACTGGGTCCGGGTATATATTTGCTGGATCTAGATCTTGATTTTCTTCTTAGCACATCACCACACAGACAGCACGCTCTTGACGACGATCCTTGTCCTGCTGTGACGGTTCGCCTTGACCCACCCACATGCTGTACGGCGGGTAGATGTGGCTGCCTTTACAGCACGCACAGTGACAGACTTGGACCCGAAGAGTTAGCCCACTTGCGCTTGACAGGGAAAAATGAACTCTATTTAAAGTAGCTGGCTAGCGTTCTCCTGTATGAATGTGGACTACTTGAGTTGCCTTCATTGAGTATCACTTGACTTGAGTATGGGCGCTTGGTTACACGCCGCGAAGCGTCGCTCTAACTTGGCAACGTGGCCTTTCATGAGAGATTTGGAAAGATCTCACGACTCAGTCGCTCACGAGCCCAGCGTGTCTTTGAATTAGAGTTCTTGGTCTTCATGACTGGAATATTGCTGATCCAGGAGTATCCGATCCAGAAACCATGATCCAGAAATGTTTGAACCATGCAATCTGGTACTCCGACGTTCAATATTCTTTGGCGAAAATCATCAAACCCCAGCCATGGATCAGGGCTCTGGTTCATCCCTTTTCCGTTCCGTGGTCATGGGTCAAATATATGAAAAGTAGCGGCAGCGTGGTAACGATGCACACACATCACCCAATTTGAAGTCCGAGCTAGGCCCAAGGATCAGAGAGTCTCGACCTAGAAGCCCAAAATATTTTTGGATTAGGGAGCTGCACATCTTCGATCAAGGATCTCATGACCTTGACAGCTTTGTTCAGGATTCTGTTTTTTTCTTTGTTGCATACGATCACGGCTGGATGAGGGAAAACAGTTGATTAGTTAGCGAAGTTTGGCCTGCGAAGCCCTAACTACTCAATTCCTCTTTTCTAACTAGTATTTCGAGTAAACTTGGCCCATGGGGAACAGTCTATATACCCAGTGGGAAAAAATATTAATCCCCAATCTGGCGCAAGCCCACTTGAAAGAAGAAGAAGAAGAAGAAGAAGTGTAGAGCCCCGCCCTCTTCTTCTTGCCGCAGCGGACTCCGAGTCCCGAGCACTGTGCTCGTTTGCGCTGTGTACGGCAGAACCACGAATGCCGTGGTTTCTCCCTCAAGTCGGAAATAGCCGGTTCCTCTTCCACGGTCCTTCAGACCGGTTCGATAAACCGATCACGTTCGTCCAGGGCTGCATGTCCTGGAATATGGGATATGATATTGTGTTGGGGTTGAAAAAGGGTAGATCCTTGGTTACCAGTGCGTGCCAGAATCTAGGGTTTCGTAGTATATCCTTGAATTCCGGAATAGATCCAGGATTTAGGTGCTGGTCTAGGGAGATTTTCAGCTGATTATTGTATACAAAGTGTCACGTCAAGTGGAGAAGCACTGCCCGATACATTCGTGGCAGGCTTTCGAGGGAAACCTGCGTCAGGACGAGGGGCGACTTGGACAGAGCGTCTAATTCAAGGATCCTGAACGTGCACGTTAAAAACCAGATACCTTCTAGTCTAAGGCCCAAGTTTGACTCCGAAACCCAATCAGAGAATCACCAATCATTCCGCATTTCATGTCCCAAACCATATGTTGCACTGACTCAAATACCAAGTCAATCAGGGTGCATCTGAGCTTTTAGCCATTCAGAACACCATCGCCACGAATCTTTGGAAAGTTTTGAGAGCGCATCGAGTCAGACGTGCAGAATGACCGGTCTGCAACGACCATTTTCCACTTGGGCACCACCATTAAGGTCGCCCGCCAACGCTAACCGGTGTCGGTGATCGGATACTCATACAAACCGGGGCACTTCTTTCCGCTTGGGATTCTTTTGTACGTCCTGTCGTCAGGAGCCCGGCTTAGCTTGGCGTGTCAGGGAATTGATTGGAGAGTCGTTCTGTCTTGAATTCGCCATGGCCAACGCAGACCAACATCAGTTCAATGCCTCCTCCGCCGAACTTCCCTTGATGAAGACGCTCATATGTGCTGGTGCCATGTGGGCGGAAATGTATTCCAGCAAGCGAAAGCACGTAGAGCTGATCCGAAGGACACTAGATGTGTGTTCAAGGAGCTGTACGACCTCTACTTCTCCCCTAAATTGATCTTTGCAAAGCTGAACGAACAGATCACGACGAGATGAAACGAACTTCCGGCAGGAAGTGCGGCTCATGGCTTT
Organism: Phytophthora quininea; assembly: GCA_011947345.1. Taxonomy (NCBI): domain Eukaryota; phylum Oomycota; class Peronosporomycetes; order Peronosporales; family Peronosporaceae; genus Phytophthora; species Phytophthora quininea. The sequence continues at coordinate 21,012 of JAAVTG010000782.1, forward strand.
AGGTGAACCAGTGTATCGCTTCCGAACGCATGCCCGATATTGGTGGCGTCCCATCGACTAAGGTTTCTGTCTGCCAACGTCGCACGCGGTCTGTGTGCATACCGTGGCAGCTGCCGTAGCCCCTGGCATGTCGCTCCCTGGGATTACATCGCCAACGCGTCATTTTGTGGCAAACCTGCAGCGTGGATGCCGTGCGCGACACATTCGGGCTGCTCGAGCAGCAGTCTCGGCAGAAACTGAAACGGATCAGGTGATTGAGGACGATGCGCCAAGCAACACTCACCAAGATGTCATTGAGTCCAACAGTAACACTCACCTCGAAGCCTCTGAGTGCAATGGCAGCAGAGACCAAGGTGGTTTAGAAATTGTAACCGCAATGCCCACCGATATCGATGAAGGTGCTGTTACCACTGACACTGATAGGAGTAACGTGATGCACTCCTTCAAGGTGTCGCGATAGCTGCAGTAGTTGATCAAGCTACGACAGAACCCGACGCTGCAGGTGCAGTGGCTAATCGCAAAAGCGAGCGACGTCGTTTGATGTCTCGTCGAGCTCGCGAGGCGGCTGAGCAAAGGCAGCGCTAAGCTGACGGTGGGTGCATTCATCGGCACGCCATACTCGGCAATCTTTCCCTAATCAGTGCGCTGATCGGTAACTTTTCGAGTTTTTTCAATGTACTTTTAATACCTGTGCGAGTTCGGGACGCTCTTCATCAATAAAAAATTGTATATTAGTCCGTCCAAGCCGATGTCAAGGATGTTTTCCCGAGCACGAGGGTGGATGGCACGCAACACGCCGCGGATGTTGGTCAGGTGTCGTCGGATAGTTGGCTCCTCGAAGTGAACAATCCTGTCGATTTTTGGTTACAAAATTATTCGTACTTTAGTGCGTGTACCAACGTCTTGGAAAGGTGAAGAACAATAAAGATCATGGAGACGGAGTGGGCGTTCCTGCAGCCGTGGCTTGCGGTGTTGCGTAAGAGTCTGTCGGTTCAAGAGCCCGAGTCGGGTGTTTTACTGCTAGCAAAGTTTGATTTCCGGTCACATACATGGGGAACGACAAGAAATTCACGATAAAACAGTGTTTTCTACAGGTGAGCTTCCCAACAGACCAGACCAGTCGAATTGAAGATCGTCAAAAGTTGCAGCGTCTTCGAGAGGCCATGGAGCTCTTCAACATGTTAAATGCAGTCAACAATGCTGCGTTTGTGGAACTTCTATCCGACTTTATGGACCGACCAGAGCGCGGTAATACGATGGACAAGCCGTGCCTGTTCTGTCCGACATGGAAATGCTTTTTGATCGGCACCTTGTCGATAGATGACGCGGTTGCAAAACAGTCGTCGGCGTCATGGGGAGCTTTACTTGGCTGCCCGGATAACCCTTGGGAGTATTCGACAGAGTTTCAAGCAGCCATGAGGAAGTTGGAAGAGTTAGGAGACGGCAAACATGAAGACTGGTGGTACGTTCGGGCGTCAGTCGACTGGGTTATCCATCGCGACAACATATATGCGGAAGGGATGCAGAGACGTCCGATACGAGAAGAGATCACCCCAGCTCCACGTTTTACGCGCACGAATTGGGACAGTTCTTTCAGTTTGAAGCGCCTGCTGTGATGCAGCTCTTTTGTCTACAAGAAAATACTGATTTGCTTCGTATGTGGGGGAACTCCTTATGAACCGAGTCGAGAGATGGAACACCAAATTTTGCACATGGATTTGGGGTTAGAAAGTCTTGCTATTCCGGCAATGGAGGAAGCGCTGACCCGTTTCAATCTAGTGTCGCTCAAGCTAACTTTCGAGGACGGGAACACTTCCAAGACCGTGGCAAATACCGGCTTGCTGTTAAGTACATTGCTCTACGGTCGTTCCTTGTGTAACGTCGATAGGGTTTTCCACCGCCGTAAGGAGATCGAGCACATGACGATGAAGTACATTTTGGGCTCCGGCATTAATCTGGGTGCATTCTACTCTGCTGCAGCACATGCAAAGCTCAAGAGACTAATAATTCAGCCCGAAGAGGATGCCTTCGAGGATGACGAGTTATTGGTTCATGCCGATGCCCACACGCAATGGAGATGGCTAGCGTATTCGCTGGGGGACCGAAATGCAAGCACAGCTCTAGAGCTGCTTGAATTTTCAGCTTCGTTATTGACAGCGCATGACGTCAAAGCCGCAAAAACTGTCATCAAAGCGAACTATCCCGAACCATTATTTGAGGAACCCGCATCTTCAAGACCACGGTACGGGATTGTCGATCTCCCGGCTGGAGCTCGGTTGGTTCCTCAAGTTTTGATTGAAGATAATCAAGGGGCTGACACAGTTCTTTCTCTTTCAGAGCCTTGTCAATGCAGAGCCATGCTAATTTCACCCGACAAGGCAAATGTTATAGTCCCCGGGTATGGTGTTTGCTCAGTACCACTTAGTGAGAACGTGTTCGTTCGTGACACAAGACGTCGAAATCGATCGCGCCATTTACAGCGTCTACGATTGCGTTTATCTGCAGTCGAGACCAACGAGGTGGTACCGAACCTGTTGGCGTTGATCGGTTACGGGCTTCGGTGGCTGGAATTTGATAACACGGGCGCTGATCTCGTGTCTGTGGACTTGAGTGCGTTGGCTGCTGCCTGCCCCCATTTGAAAGACCTCCGTCTTTTGGATGTCGCCGTGGTGCCCGGCGCCAAAGACAGTTTAAAGCGCTGGTCGCTTCGGAAATTGGACATCCAAGGCACTTTGACCGGTTTGGAGGCTTGTCTTGGCGATCCTGCTTTCCGAATGTCACGAAACTTAGTGGTGATCAAGGTGGATATTCCACAAGGGTGGCAAGCGAACGATGAGGAAATGGAGGCCCTCAAAGCACGAAATGAACAATACTTACCGTTTGTCAAGGAACGATTTCCCATGACGTCGAAGCTTTCGATGATCAGCGTCGTGCATTCAGGAGAGGTGAAGGCGATGCATCGCCTGGACTCGAATATGCTGTCGTTGATGTTCGGATACGCTGCCACAGCCATGCAAAGGCACGTTCAAGTGCAGAACTCCGGCAGGACTTCTAATGTGGTACTCAACAATGATCCCGAAGAGTAGTTAAATTAGTGATTGAATTGGTGATGAATGATGGATGGAAGTTTGCCTCGCTAGTTGAGCTGACGCTCTACAACTCATTTGACCATCTGAAGATGAAGCAGCTTGCTTGCTTTACAATTGTCCAATTCGTATTTCGTGAATGCTTTGCGTGCTGCCCATTGCCCCTGCGGAGTCTCTTATTGACCAGTCCCTTATTACCCTCGTGGATCGATATGTGTACACTGAGGCTTGTGAACATGGAGATGCGATTCCGACGCTGAAGATGCTGCTAAAGTTGACCACACCCAACTGGGAGGACGCAGTGAACGCTGCTGCTCGCGGAGGTCACTTGCATATTCTACAGTGGATGTTAACAGAAATCCCGGACGACCGTGGTCCGTGGAAACGAGATCTTGGGAATATGTTGTTTGAGGCCGTGAGGTTTAACCATTTGGATGTTGTGAAGTGGTTGTACGAATGGAATAGTACGACTGGTATGCCATTAGGGCCTGATGTAGACGAAGGAGTTAGCGTTGCGGCTGAGAACGGGCTGCTCGAGATGGTGAAATGGATAGCAGAGACGTATCCAGAAAGTTGTTCATCATATGCGATTGCCTGTGCAGCAGCAAAGGTCCTTTGGAAATTGTGCAATGGCTGTACGCTAATGTAGCAAGATCGGACTGCGCGTATGCTATCCTTAAAGCTGCTGCAGCAGGGAAAGTTGAAACTATGAAGTGGTTGTGTGAGAATTGCCACGTTCCTCTTGGATATACAATGGCTGGGGCCGCCGATATTAGCTACCTCCACCTAGTCCAGTGGGCGTTTGATCATGGAGGTAAATTCTGCTCCAGATGCCCCGTGTATGCAGCTCGTAGCGGCAATCTGGAAATGTTGCAGTGGTTTCACATGCATTGCAGCGAACAATTCACGACCAATGTGATGGATCGTGCTGCTTGGGAAGGGCATCTAGAACTGGTCAAGTGGTTGCACGAGAATCGCACTGAGGGTGCACTGCAGATGCGATGGATTATGCTGCTGTCAATGACCATCTTGAGGTGGTGCAATGGCTCCATCAGAACAGGCATGAAGGGTGCACAACAAGCGCAATGAGCTATGCAGCCAAGGAAGGCAATCTGGAGATGGTTCGTGGTTGCATGAAAATTACTTGAAGGAATAGACGAGCAATCCAATGTATTACGCTACTATCAATGGAAATCTTGCTGTGGTTCGTTACCTACATGAACACCAGGTCTCGAAGCTCTATGGATGCGCGGCAAGGTGCCATGGGGCATGGACGTTAGGAAGTATTTCTCTTTCTGTGTGCTAGTCAAATAACCGCACAATATTCTACCGCATTGCGCAATGGCGTGGATCAGCGCCGCTTGGAATTACTAAAGGTATTGGCCCAAGAAGAATCTGAGGCGTACGTCAAATTTCACTACCATGGTGCGATTTATACATGTATCAAGGAGATATTCACCGAAGGATATATTGGAGCTGTTTTTCTTCTTCTTTCCGTTCCGCTCAGATATCTGTTTCCAACCACTCGCGAATCCTCGGATCACGAACGCTTACGGAAACTCACACCGTATGATGCATTCTCAAGTGCAACACGTATCTCGACGCGTGAGCTGTCTTGTTTGAACCGGGGTCTCCGAAAGGCCCACTCGAGCACGTCAGAGTTTCAAGCCCATGGTCAAATGCATTGCACACGATTAAAACGCGATCACCTTCAGACAGCTATGACATCACTTCACACGGCATCACTTCACGGTCAGCTTACTTTTCGATCTTGAAGGAGTCTGCGAGTCGCGTCATAGTCGAGTAGAGGACCATTCTCGAGCAACCATCGTAGGAGTTCGCTGCCCTGGGAGAGGCTCATGTGCTGCACGAATACTGCACAGCTTTTGTTGGCGTAAAACCTCCGAATGATAGTCAGGCAGCCCCGTTCCAGCGCATACTCTAGTATTTGTATCACGCAGTTGTCGTATTGGCGGGCGTGCAACTACTGCAATGTTTTATGGATCTCGAGAAGCACTTCGTTGTTGTCGTGAGACTGTGTTGACTGGCGAAGGCTTCAGTTCGGATCGACCACGACATTCTACAATGATGGTTTTACTCTTTCAACAGCGTGCCGTTGTAGACAGTGTCGAATCGATACGGCACGACATTGGGATAAGGTGCTCAACGCACCTACTCGCGATTAGCGTTGGCAATACATCGCTTGGATTTGAGCATGTTGTCGCTGGTTTTAGGGGTGCAGTGCTTTGGGTAAGGACGATTTACAAGTTGGTAAGATGCACTTCTTGGCGCTGGGGTGGGAAATCTTTGCGGGTACCGTTAAACCTGGGACGAGCATTAACGGGCAAGCACCGTTAAGCCTGGGATAAGGTTTTTGCACGAGAAAGATATCACTATTCACTTTGAGATTTTCCCGCTCGCTTCACCACTCGGAAAATCATTTGTGCGAGCTGTGGAGAGTGAATGGGAATTTCTGCAACCATGGTTGTTAGTGCTACGAAGCAGTTTGAGGAATGCGCAGGTTGCTTAACAGCGCAAGGTAGGAGAATGGAAAGTAATAGCATCTACTATTGTCCGCATCTTGTGGCTGCACGTCTTCATCTTCAAAGACCTGCGCAGAATGGGCTCGCTACACAGTAATTTTGATGCTAGTCATGGATTCCGGAGACCGCGGTTCGAACAAGATAGCTCGCGTGTCGGGATCGTGCTGCACGTAACCATGCACTAGACGCCGTGGTGCGTTGGGTTTCCTCAAAAGTTCGTGATCCGATGAGCGATAAAACAAGTTTTGGTTACAGTAAGAGCGACGCACACCAACAAAATCTGCAAACGTTTGTTCCGATGCATAGTACTCGTCGTGTTAGCAACTCCAGTTGAAGGATGACCTCGGAGCGCTTTCCAATCTGAAAGTGCAAACCAGTTTTTCCCTCTAAGGTTAGCGGGACTTTGGCAGTGATGGCTTCTCCAGTACGTCTTGTCGCTTCAACTGGAAGGTAAAAAGCTGTCCTCACTTCAAATTTTACTTGGTGGGGGATGGAGACTTATCGCCTCGATTTCCCACCCAGAAGAAATCCCACCGCTATGGTACCCCTGCAAGCTGTGGCGACGAAGTGGTCGTTCCTGCAGCCGTGGATTGATGCTCTGAGCCCGCGTTTGTCAGAAGAAGAACCTGAAGTGGAAGTGGTCGTCGAGTTCAGCTGCTCGTCCGACGCATGGAACAACAAAAGAAATCGACGATGCAGCAGTGTTCGCTGCACGTTAGCTTTCCGCTGGACGAGACCAGACGAACGGGGGTTGAAAGCAGCTGCAGCGTGCTCGAGAAGCGATGGAGCTACTCAACATGCTGAGCGCAGTCGCTAATACTGTATTCATCAGAGTATTATCCCACTTCATGCAGCTCCCAAAGCGAGGAAATGGGGCCCAGAAGCGTCGGCTGTTGTGTCCGACGTGGAAATGCTATGTAATCGGAAAAGTATCGTCAAGTGACCCCGTCGCGACTCAGTCTTCGGTGTCATGGGGAAGTTTGCTTGGCTGTCCAGATGATCCGTGGGAGTATTCGTCGGCGTTTCGTAACGCGATGGAGACGCTGGAGGACATGGGACGTACCCAGCCTGGAGATTGGTGGTACGTCCGTGCCTCGATTGATTGGACAGTAAGTTGTGATGGCGCGTCTGTAGCCGGGAAGCAAAAGTGTCCGATACTGGAAGAGATGATTCCAACACCCAAGCACTACGCACACGAACTGGGAAGATGTTTTGCTTCCGAGTGTCCTGCCGCGGTTCAGCTCTTTTGTGTACAAGAAAACTCGTCCTTGCTTCGCTCGTGGAGAGAAACCCCGTATCAACCGAGCCGAACGATGGAGCACCGAATCTTGCACATGACTTTGGTTTTCAATAGTGACAAGGTCCCAGCAGTGGTGGAGGCGCTGACACGCTTGGAGTTGACGTCGTTCAACCTCAAACTCGAGCTTTGGGGCATTGCGCAGGATGTTCGAAGTTTCGGGCTGCTGTTGAGCAGAATGATCTACGGTCATTCGATGTGTCAGTCGTTCGGTCAAGACGACAGAGTTCTTGAGCGAAGTAGGGTGATCCAGCACATTGACATGACGTACGTTATGGGCACCATCTTGGGGATTCCTGCTTTTTACTCGGCGGTTGCTCGTGTGCGGCTTCGCACACTGACCATCCAGCCTTTCATACCCGAAGTTGACGATGATGCGATTAGTTTGGCTTGTTGCATACAGTGGCAATGGCTAGCATTCGTGTTGGCAAACCCTAATGAAGACACTTCCCTCAGGTCCTTAGAAGTTTCGGCACTGGAGTTAGTACCATTCGACGTGGATGCCATGGAAGCCGTGATGAAAGCAAATCACCCTGAACCAAATCTCGAGGACTACGCTGCGGAGTACGGAGTTGTCGACCTTCCGGTTGGAACGCGGTTCCAACCTCAAATCTATGATGGCGAAGGGAGTCAAGACGACGCCGATTTTCGTCGTTTAAGAGCGTGTCGATGTCGAGCGGAGTTGATATCACCGGACACGGCCAATGTTGTTATCCCCGGGTATGGAATTTGCTCGGTAACGATGGATGATGCCGTTCATTTCATTCGTGATACGAGTTGCCGTACTAGGTCGCAGCATCTGCGCCGCCTGAAACTGTGTGTAGCTACCATAAGGAACCATGACGCGGTGCCAAGACTGCTGAAATTGATCGGGTTCAGACTGCGGTGGCTGGCGTTCATCTACACCGACAATCTATCAGGCGTTTTGGATTTGGGTGCTTTGGCTGCTGCTTGCCCCGAGTTGAAAGCGCTGCGGACTTCGTTTGTCACCGTCAAGGTGTCGGGTCCGAGTGATGCGCTACGGCGGTGGCCACTTCGGAAATTGGACATTGCAGGCGATTTAACTGGCTTGGAGCCTTGTCTCCGTGATCCAGCGTACCGAATCTCGCGAGAGTTAGAGGTGTTGAAGGTCGACATTCCGCTAGGCTGGGAACTTGATAGTGACGAAGAAATGGAGGCTCTCAAATCGCACAACGGGGAGTATCTGCCGATTGTGAAGCAACGACTTCCCATGGTGTCCAAGCTGGCCACGATCAGCGTTGTTCAAGTAGCAGAGGTCAAGGCGTGGCAGCATTTGGACTCGCACTTGGTGTCGCTGGTGTTCGGATACGCTGCAACTCCCATGCAGCGACACGTTCAAGTGCAAGTTTCCAAGACATTTAATGTTATCCCACACCAAGCAGACAACTGAAGTGACCTACGGAAGTGAAAACAATGGCACTTGCTATTTACTTTCGATCCTAAATCTCATGCTCTTGTGTGCATGGTGCGTAGAGGTCAGTGCCTAGAGTCTCTCCCTACTTCATCTGGCGGAGTTCCTCCTGGATCTCCTGGATGGTCTTGCCCTTGGTCTCCGGCACGTATTTGACGGTGAAAACGAGCGCCATGCACAGAGCGATCAGGAACGGCACGAACGTGTACTCGGCCAGTTCACTTTGCATCGTTGGGAACATGAGCCCAACCAAGAAGCTGCACGACCAGTTGACCATCGTCGCAATGCTCATCGCAGTCGGACGCGGTTTGGCAGGGAACATCTCGGCCACAATCAGCCACGGGATGGGGCCGAGTCCGATCTCGAAGAACCAGACAAAGCACATGACGCCGCCCACACTCGCCATGCTGGCAAACGGCAGTGCATTCATCAGTCCCAAGGTCAAGACGATGGCGGAGAAGATCATGCCAATGGCCGAGTAGATCAGCAGCGGTCGACGACCAGCCGTGTCCATGAGCACAAGCGCCACGCCCGTCGAGATGACGTTGACCGTGTACACCAACGTGGCGCCCACAAGTGGGTCCTTAAGCCCGACGTTCTTAAAGAACGAACTAGCGTAGAACATGACGGCATTGATACCGCTGAATTGTTGCGCGACTTGCAGCACAATGGCCGCAATGAGAGGGAAGCGGATGGTCGGATCTCTCAGCACGTCCCAAATGCCAGTGTTAGCGCCCGACTCGTTGTCACTGGCCGAGCAGATGCTGTCGATTTCCTCGTACACGTCATTGGAGCCACGCAATCTCCTCAAAATGTCGGCCGCTTCTTTCGGGCGGTTCTTAGTTAGAAGCCAACGAGGACTCTCAGTCAAGAGCGAAGCCAACGCCAATTGCAACAGTCCAGGAACTGCCGTAAACCCGAAGAGCAGTCTCCAACCAGGATCCGCCATGCCGTGGCTCTCTCCAGAGTACTTGAAGGCTAGCAGATCCGCTGCCAAGATACCGATGACCATGAACAATTGGTATCCGGTACCTAAGGCACCACGCAGATTGGGCGGGGCCAACTCTCCCAGATACAGCGGCACCACCACACTCACCGTGCCTGAGGCGAAACCCACTAGAAATCTGCCTAGAATCAGAGCGTACATGTTGACGGATAGCGCCATGATAGCTCCAGCGATGATGAAGAGGAACGAGTCCACTAGGAGCGCCTTCTTACGGCCCAGTACAGTGCTCACTTGGCCTGCTGTAAGAGAACCGATGGGGCCTCCCACAGCAAAGATGGACACACAGATGGCCCATTGCAGGTCACTATGGCCAGGGAAGATGACGTCCGGATTGATGCCGCCAGTGACGCCGGTATTGTACCCGAACTGGAAGGCGCTCATAAGAGCGACCCCACAACTTAAGAGAAGAGGGAACGTGTAGCCCGGCTCAGGGAACTCGTCGTCGGCGCCTAAGAGCGGCTGGTCCTCTCCACGAGCCACCAGGTTGGTGAAGCTGCCCCAGGAGGAGCGCGACTTGAGGTTGGAGAAGCTGCGTTCGCGCTGGAACGACTGCCGGCGCATGCCCGGCAGTACCGAGAACGGCAGCTCCTGGTACAGCCGCTTTTGTTCTTCCACTACAGGTGCATTAAGAGAGCTGTTAGTTTGAAAAGACCTAAGACAAGTCTTGCTCTTAAAACCGACCATAGAACTGCAGGTTCTGCGCCGTGTTGGAGCGTTTCTTGAGGCCCTCGGCGATCTTGAGGTCAGCCCAACTGCCGTTGGTGCCCAGCGCCACGTCGCTCTGCGAGTGCTGCATGGTCTTGGCGTCGATCCTCGGAGCTCAGAGCGGAGTCTGCTACGACGACAGCGAGACGACGAATGAGCAGTTAGTGTACGACGCCACGAAAGATCGCCGACAGTCGCACGTGGTTTATGATAAGCGAGCTTCCGTACCCATGAAACCCGCATATGGTAATTTGTATTCAGGTTCTATTTCATGAGACTTTACTGAGTTCTTACCATAGCGGGCCGTCATCAGCATCATCGCTGGTGCGCAGCGGTCAAGGCAGAGGTTTTCTCAATTAGAGTAGGAATGCATCACTTGTCGGTATTCGACAATGGAATCGAATGGTGCTTGGGTGTGCAAATGACCATCCTCGTTGCCATCCTCTGCCATACTTCAGCTGCCAGTTTCACAACCAAAAGTGATGCACCGACAACAAGGACGGACTACAAAACTCAGCACTGCAGCACTGTATTTCGCAGGCAAGACCTATCCCGAACGAAAGCCAAGCATAAAGCCCACGGCAAAGCCGCTCCCCGCTGGTAGACTGAACTCCAACACCTTCATGAGCGACTTGTACATCGAGTCCAAGTCTTTGGTGTCGAACACGCCGTCCTACATTCAAATCAGGTAAGTTAAACAAAAAGATACAACCAGCAAACATGCATCACCGCCCACCTTATTGATATCGAGGTAGTTCATCACGTCACGCTCCATCTTCTTGTAGTTGACGTCAATGTACCCTGAGTAGCTGGCGCACTGCAGCAAGATGAACATTGTGCCAATAGCCACGGCGCCCAGCTTGGACATCTTCCTCATGGCAAAGCCAGCGCACACACCCATGCAGAACCCCCAGGTCAATTGCCCGCCTTTGCCCGAGGCCAGGAACTCATCTACCTGCTTCTGGAGGTTGCTGTAGTCTTCGGGGAGGAGCGCTGCCAATTGGGAGACTGCTAGAGTTGATAGCTCTTGTAGTTTCTTTTGGTTTGCTCCCACGGATCCTCATTGTCTCCTTACTGGAACTGCCAGCACACGCGGCAGGTTCCCGCTCGTCTAGCAAGTTGATGGCGCCACATGCACCGGCAGCCAGTGATGCAGCTTTCCAGTAGTTAAGAGCATGACTTCCTGTTGTTTGCTTCCATGAACGCGATGACTCTGCAAGCTCTAGCGCACTTCACAATGTGTTGATGAGAGTGAAATATAAGAGACTTGAGTTTTAAGAGCGCTACCCACCTGGATTGCGAGCTGAAGAGCGCCACAGCGGCGCTGGGCTTAACGTGCTGCGCCCGAGCGCGAAGTAGTGGGAACGCCGTCGCCTGCGAGAAGCGGCGGGTCTGCTGGAGCACGTGCGGACGAGCGAGACCGGCGGAGAGCAGAGCGCGAGGCAGCATCTTGAAGAGTGGGCGGTCTGCGTCAGAGATACGTTTTAAGAGCCTCGTTATAAGAGCGTTGTGCCATACAACAACTGAGTTTAAATGCTCTTAACATAAAACTCTCTAAAAGAAAGCAAGTTGAAGTGGTTGCGAGTTGGCCGAGTGTCGCTCTGTGCATGGCGCTCGCTTTCACCGTCAAATACGTGCCGGAGACCAAGGGCAAGACCATCCAGGAGATCCAGGAGGAACTCCGCCAGATGAAGTAGGGAGAGACTCTAGGCACTGACCTCTACGCACCATGCACACAAGAGCATGAGATTTAGGATCGAAAGTAAATAGCAAGTGCCATTGTTTTCACTTCCGTAGGTCTCTTCAGTTGTCTGCTTGGTGTGGGATAACATTAAATGTCTTGAAACTTGCACTTGAACGTGTCGCCGCATGGGAGTTGCAGCGTATCCGAACACCAGCGACACCAAGTGCGAGTCCAAATGCTGCCACGCCTTGACCTCTGCACAGTAAACAACGCTGATCGTGGCCAGCTTGGATACCATGGGGAGTCGTTGCTTCACAATCGGCAGATACTCCCCGTTGTGCGATTTGAGAGCCTCCATTTCTTCATCACTATCAAGTTCCCAGCCTAGCGGAATGTCGACCTTCAACACCTCTAACTCTCGCGAGATTCGGTACGCTGGATCACGGAGGCAAGGCTCCAAACCAGTTAAATCGCCTGCAATGTCCAATTTCCGAAGTGGCCACCGCCGTAGCGCATCACTCGGACCCGACACCTTGACGGTGACAAACGAAGTCCGCAGCGCTTTCAACTCGGGACAAGCAGCAGCCAAAACACCCAAATCCAAAACGCCTGATAGATTGTCAGTGTAGATGAACGCCAGCCACCGCAGTCCGAACCCGATCAATTTCAGCAGTCTTGGCACCGCGTCATGGTTCCTTATGGTAGCTACACACAGTTTCAGGCGGCGCAGATTCTGCGACCGAGTACGGCAACTCGTATCACGAATGAAATGAACGGCATCATCCATCGTTACCGAGCAAATTCCATACCTGGGGATAACAATATTGGTCGTGTCCGGTGATATCAGCTTCGCTCAACATCGACATGCTCTTAAAAGACGAAAATCGGCGTCGTCTTGACTCCCTTCGCTATCATAGATTTGAGGTTGGAACCGCGTTCCAACCGGAAGGTCGACAACTCCGTACTCCGCAGCGTAGTCCTCGAGATTTGGTTCAGGGTGATTTGCTTTCATCACGGCTTCCATGGCATCCACGTCGAATGGTACTAACTCCAGTGCCGAAACTTCTAAGGACCTGAGGGAAGTGTCTTCATTAGGGTTTGCCAACACGAATGCTAGCCATTGCCACTGTATGCAACAAGCCAAACTAATCGCATCATCGTCAACTTCGGGTATGAAAGGCTGGATGGTCAGTGTGCGAAGCCGCACACGAGCAACCGCCGAGTAAAAAGCAGGAATCCCCAAGACGGTGCCCATAACGTACGTCATGTCAATGTGCTGGATCACCCTGCTTCGCTCAAGAACTCTGTCGTCTTGACCGAACGACCGACACATCGAATGACCGTAGATCATTCTGCTCAACAGCAGCCCGGAGCTTCGAACATCCTGCGCAATGCCCCAAAGCTCGAGTTTGAGGTTGAACGACGTCAACTCCAAGCGTGTCAGCGCCTCCACCACTGCTGGGACCTTGTCACTATTGAAAACCAAAGTCATGTGCAAGATTCGGTGCTCCATCGTTCGGCTCGGTTGATACGGGGTTTCTCTCCACGAGCGAAGCAAGGACGAGTTTTCTTGTACACAAAAGAGCTGAACCGCGGCAGGACACTTGGAAGCAAAACATCTTCCCAGTTCGTGTGCGTAGTGCAGCACTACTAGTGCTTGGGCGTTGGAATCATCTCTTCCAGTATCGGACACTTTTGCTTCCCAGCTACAGACGCGCCATCACAACTTACTGTCCAATCAATCGAGGCACGGACGTACCACCAATCTCCAGGCTGGGTACGTCCCATGTCCTCCAGCGTCTCCATCGCGTTACGAAACGCCGACGAATACTCCCACGGATCATCTGGACAGCCAAGCAAACTTCCCCATGACACCGAAGACTGAGTCGCGACGGGGTCACTTGACGATACTTTTCCGATTACATAGCATTTCCACGTCGGACACAACAGCCGACGCTTCTGGGCCCCATTTCCTCGCTTTGGGAGCTGCATGAAGTGGGATAATACTCTGATGAATACAGTATTAGCGACTGCGCTCAGCATGTTGAGTAGCTCCATCGCTTCTCGAGCACGCTGCAGCTGCTTTCAACCCCCGTTCGTCTGGTCTCGTCCAGCGGAAAGCTAACGTGCAGCGAACACTGCTGCATCGTCGATTTCTTTTTGTTGTTCCATGCGTCGGACGAGCAGCTGAACTCGACGACCACTTCCACTTCAGGTTCTTCTTCTGACAAACGCGGGCTCAGAGCATCAATCCACGGCTGCAGGAACGACCACTTCGTCGCCACAGCTTGCAGGGGTACCATAGCGGTGGGATTTCTTCTGGGTGGGAAATCGAGGCGATAAGTCTCCATCCCCCACCAAGTAAAATTTGAAGTGAGGACAGCTTTTTACCTTCCAGTTGAAGCGACAAGACGTACTGGAGAAGCCATCACTGCCAAAGTCCCGCTAACCTTAGAGGGAAAACTGGTTTGCACTTTCAGATTGGAAAGCGCTCCGAGGTCATCCTTCAACTGGAGTTGCTAACACGACGAGTACTATGCATCGGAACAAACGTTTGCAGATTTTGTTGGTGTGCGTCGCTCTTACTGTAACCAAAACTTGTTTTATCGCTCATCGGATCACGAACTTTTGAGGAAACCCAACGCACCACGGCGTCTAGTGCATGGTTACGTGCAGCACGATCCCGACACGCGAGCTATCTTGTTCGAACCGCGGTCTCCGGAATCCATGACTAGCATCAAAATTACTGTGTAGCGAGCCCATTCTGCGCAGGTCTTTGAAGATGAAGACGTGCAGCCACAAGATGCGGACAATAGTAGATGCCATTACTTTCCATTCTCCTACCTTGTACTGTTAAGCAACCTGCACATTCCCCAATCTGCTTCGTAGCACTAACAACCATGGCTGCAGAATTCCCATTCACGCTCCACAGCTAGCACGAATGATTTTCCGAGTGGTGAAGCGAGCTGGAGAATCTCAAAGTGAACAGTAATATCTTTCTCGTGCAAAACCTTTGTCTCAGACTTACCAGTGAGCACACCAAAGTACGTTTCCAGTTTTCAATGCGCATGGCCAATGCATATCACGATCGGAACGCGATCTCTTGATGAGCAAGCTCCAAGTCCTCAGAAACTATTTTGTTCATTGTTACTACCTCGGAGTCTATCAAAGCTAGCCGATATCGGGATACGAAATGCGTCCATTCCAGCGCTTGGCCACAAAGTACAAACTCTTGTAGCTCACTCGTCGCATTGGAAGAAGCTGGCCAGCTTCGATATGAGCCACTACGATCGACAAGTTGATGGTGCTCGCCATTTTCTCCGTGAACAACTTGACCCCCATGATCAGGTACAAGTCCTTGGCACGAATAAGCACATTGCAGCCGCCAAGCATCACGAAGCCTTCGTCCCGTACAGCCTTCGAGCACGTGAGAAACTGCGTCGAGTCGTCCTCTCTTCGCTTGGAAACCAGCGTGTTGTAGTAGTAGTAGTCGCTTAGCGGCCCACCACAACCGTAACCTTCGAACGAATTGAGTCGGTCGGGCCCTCTCTTGTCCACTAGTTCATACTCTTGGCGATATCGATGGTATTGAACGATCTGGATGAGACCATAAGCGATCGGGTGCGTCAAGAAGATCACCAAAGCGATATAGTGCTGCATCAGAAAGCGTTTTGGGACGTTGCACTCGGCTGCACTCAATGGACAAGATGGCGATGAAATCACCGTATAGTGGTTGTTGTTCGTGTTCGTGAGGCTCCACATGAAGACCGACATGGATCCGATCATCCACGTCATGCGAGAGAAGTAGTACGCGTCATTATTCGCCATCTTCGGCCATAACGTAACAGCGGATCGAACATCCAATTGATGCAGCAAGATGTAGCTCACACCCGCCACATAAACGATCTTCTTGTCGTAGATGACCTTCAGTTCGCTGTTGCTGTGTCCACACAGGTACATGATGTCGAAAATCTGGTAGTACAGCACGTAAAGTAATTGAATCGCAATGATGCAGAACGTTGGTAGTCGAAGTAGCTGCTGAACAAGGTGATACGTGTTCAAAGCTCCATTGTTCACGGTCACCAACAGCATGAAAGCGAGGAGCCCCAAAGCTTGAGCTGCCACCGCGAAAGTGAACTGCAATCTCGGTAGGAAAATAGTCGACCCGGCGATACGGTACAGCATCACGTTAAGAGACTTGCTACCTTTGTAAGGCGTCACGATTTCAAGTTTATCTGCCAATGTAGCTCCGAAAATGTTGGACGCGATGACACTGTCGAAGCTCTGTCGCTTCTTGGACGGAATGGTAAGACCTTGACCCGTACCAGTTTTCGCGACAAGGTAGAACATGCGCTGACGGACCGTAGTCGGCAAGTTCATGAGATCAAACCACTGCGTTGTGGGTCCTTTCGCTGCAGGTACAAACGCTCCCGACATGGCCCGAATGTCGTTGACGTTGGGGAAGATCTGCAGTTTGTTGCCGCTCTCACACGTCGGTGGCTTCTTGAGCCCCACGAAGACGCTTTCGCGACCATTTTCCACCCACGTGCCGGACGCCACGAGACCGCCGATATCTGCCGGGGTTACCAGAACTTGGACATATTGAACACTGACAAACTCCGAGCCATTGCGACACAGTCCGTAAGCGCTTACACCGCCTTGATGTCCCGTCATGATAATGCACTCGGGTCCGTTGGCGTCGAGAATGGCGCACGCTCCATTGGAAAAGGTCGACTGGTCCAGAAAGGTGAAGTTGAGGAAACCTGTGGGCTTGTACTCTTTCTGCGGGTACCAGGAGACGGCAGTGACGTTGCTGTTCATCGCTTTGCTATAAGCGTTGAAGAAGCCTGCACCCATGAAGTAAGCCGGCGCGTACGAGGCATTTTCTTGATGATAGCGCCGAGTTGGTCCGTCGCTTTTTCAGCGTCGATGGACCCGTCGAATAACGGCGCAGAGGTGATGGCAAATGCCACGTAGAGAAGGAAGATCCCCAGTGCTGCCTGTCCGCGCGTGATTTCCGCAGGCCGCACGTGTTTTGTAGCAGGAGAGCTACTCGATAGTAACCTCAGCGACCGCAGCTCCCGGTAGTTCTCCGATACGACGTCTTTCTCGATTAGTGGGGCACGACTTGGTCGTTGGTTGGCTTGTTTTCGCGGCTGATCTCTTGAAGCAGTTCGGTCTTCGTCGCCACTGACGGCAGTAGCCGCCGCTCTCGGAAAGAAGAGCAGGTTGGCAGCATTGGGGGAAGGACCCGTCGGAGCCACCACATTCGTCATGCCCGACTCGTCCGTTTCGACCATCTCGAATCCAATTTCAAGTGGTTTCGCAGCATATACGACCACCGCACGCTGTCGCGCTTCATGGGGGCCTTCACGTAGTAGTATATACGTATATACGCATTTATTGAACCGATAACTACATGTGTCCTACCAGTTGAGCATATCGACGGCGACATCGCGTGCCGACAACTGCTTGGCTTCCAGCAGGCACTGCAGGCAGAAGAGCATCGACTTTTGCATCACTTCGGCGCCGATACCCACCGAGATCTTCTTGTTGACCGAGCACTTTCCGCACAGTACGTGACGACACACTTGACAAGTGCCGCCGCGCTGCAGGAGCAAGTTGCCGAGTTTGTTCAAGCTTCGGGTGCAGTTGGCGCAGTGGCTCGCTCCACCCATGCGAAGGGCGTTGGTTGTCCCCGGGTGAGCCTGACGAGAGGCCTGTTTCATCAACCACGTGAGCTTGTAGGCGTTGGCGCACTCGATAGCATTGACCAGTGCCATGAGGTTTTCTGCGTATGCCGTCGCAGCCACGTTGACCGGCACGTCGCCGTCCAGCTCCAGGAACGCACGGGAGAACAACTCGACCGAGCGGTGGCGAGCATCCGTCGGAGGTAGACCCGTGTTGGCAAAAGTCTGGCAACCAGACATGTGTCCTCGAATGATGTGCGACGGACGCGGCAGCTTCATGATGTCGGACAGATCGACAGACTGCCGGACGCCGTACGCAACGGTCTGACCGCGAGGGTCCTTGGTGAGCCCCGAGGCCTCGACGAAGAGGAAGTCCCGGGCCTGGCTGAATCGGCCGGATGACTGCAACCCCACTTGAGACCGACAAAGTTAGAGGGTTCTCGGGCGTCGGGCGGACCAGCACGAACAGCAGTCGAGAGTCCTCGAGCTCCGTGCCAGGTACGAGTTCCGCATCACCGCGTGCATCTCCGTGTCGGCCAGCATTCCTAGGGCCGCGTCTTCGGCCGTGCCGTCGATAATTCCGGAAAGCACGACGGCCGGCGGTCTCGTCGTCTTCTTGAGCTTGTAGTGGTCACTGTCGCCGGATGATGTGGAGGACGCGATGCTGGTGATCTTGTCGATCGTCGACCTGTGCGAGTTCGAGTTGGACGACGACGACGATGACAAGACGTCGGTCGAGTCGTGGGCTGCTACGCCATGCAACGCGCGACGCGAACGGTACGCCCGGACATCGTCCTTGGTCTTGACGTGCTTCCAGGCCTCCTTGTCCAGTTGGCGACCGCCGGCTGCGAACGCACTACGCAGTTCCAATGTGTGCTGCACCACGGCGTCCACCTCGGCAATCAAAGCAGCTTGACGCTCCGCCGTCAGCTGGAGGTCGGGCAAAGCACCTTCCGGCAATTTGAGCTTCGCCATGTCTTGAGTACTTTGGGCTCTTTCGGTGAATGAGGTCGAGGTGACAACGCCCGATTTACGCTCGACACGCTGGCTGGACGAGCGTTCGAGTCGTGGTGCAGGCTTGCGGACTTTCGAAGAGTGCGACCTCGAACTGAAAGGCGCTGGCACGTTGTGGGCAATGACTTGATAGATCTCTGATCGCTGCTGCCGCTCAAAGAAGCCGCATCGTACCTGCCTCTCGCGGTGTCGGGACGTCGCTGATGGGACACCTGGAGCTGCAAAAATGCCTCGACCACGCGGGAAATGCATGCTGGACGCGGTTGGGAAGCGATTGACATGGCGACCAAATCTCCGCAGCACGTTGAGTGCGCGTGGTGAGAGTGCCAGAGACCGTGGAGCTTCGTTCCGTCGAGTCGCAAAACAGAAGCAACGAGGCGCAAACCGAGGAGAAAAGCCTTCCCGCCACATCGAGCGCTCATATCTCGCCGACGGGGCTGTCCACCGACCCGGTGGATGGCTGCGACGGGCGAGATTGAGCCATCCTCGACCGTAAGATTGGATTGCTTTCGATCACCGACTTCGACAGCGAGCTGAACTGCCCGGTTCCTAATGCGTTTGGCGTTTGTGTTTCGGTGATGCTGAAAGTCGCGGGAGCCAAGTGTTCTCGTCCTCGACGGTGTCACGCTCACCCCAACGCACTTGCGTCGCCAGCGATTTGAATTTGGACTCGTTTGCCCTGTGTGGTATGTGCTCAGCGTGCACCGTTGGGCTTTGTAAACGTTTTAGACTCGATCACCCTTTGACCACGTTGGTGTTGCCGCCCCTAGCTCGAATGAGCGTACGAACTCGATCCGCACGGTCTTTCGTGGCAGTCCTTCGCTGTTGAAGAGCTGCTGCGCTTCCGAGACGAAGAAGACATCAGGCGCGTGGAGGTCACGTGCGAAAGAAGTCGCTGCTGATGGATAGGCCACGTTGCAGTCGTGTCGACTGGCTTAATGGCGATTGTGTCCAGCCCATGGTCCTGCAGTAGCAGATCGCGCTCAACTCCACCGGCAATGTGAACATCATTGAGCTGCTGCTGGGTGAATTCGACAATGACCACAAGTACAAGCTCGGTGAATTGAAGAGAAGCGCTCTGTTATCGCCGTTGATGCTGCAGCAGCTCCGGCTGGTGGCTGGAGCTTGACGCCAGGATTTGAGCCTGTCAGTGGGGATTACTTGTAGAGTTACGACCTCTACCCGTTTGTCTTGTTTCTTGCCGAATTGTCCGCTTGCGTGTGTGACTCTGCGTTACGAGAAGAACGCAATGAACTTCTACGTCGTCAACTTCCTTGACCAAACAGTCGGAGCGCTTATTCACGTAGAATCAAGTCGAGTAGCCACATCAAGCATGAAGAGCTTCCCAACCGCAAAGCTCAAGAACAAAAGCCACGGAAATCCTTGAGCTCGTTATCCCCGTGGTTCTGGAATATTGTAGCGTCCTACGTAGTCGTGTGGAATATTCATACGTGTGTGCTTCGGATTCACGGGTTACGTATCTCGTCGCACTAACTAACGTTCAAGTCTCGACTACCAGTGCAACATGTCCACCGCTACATCATGCGCGGGGATCTTCTTGGCTTCGAGTAAGCACTCGAGGCAAAACAGCATGGACTTCTGCATCACGTCGGCTCCCAGCCCGACTGAGATCTTCTTGCTCACGGAGCATTTCCCGCATAGAACTCGGCGACACACTTGGCACGTTCCTCCACGCTGCAGAACCAACGTGCTGAACTTGTTGAGACTTTTAGTGCATGTGGCACAGTGGCTGGACGACGTCATGCGTCCAAGCACGTTCGACGAGCCAGGGCGCACTTGGCGAGTCGCTTGCTTCATCATCCACGTGAGTTTGTAGGCGTTGGCGCACTCCATCGAGAGCACGAGAGCCATCAAAGCTTCGGCGTATGCGGCCGCCGCAACGTTCACTGGCAGGTCACCGTCCAATTCAATGAACGCTCGAGAGAAGAGCTCGACGGTGCGGCGCTTCTCGCCGGTTTGAGTGTCGGAGAAGGTTTGGCAGCCAGACATGTTACCACGCATAGCATTCGTCGGACGTGGGAGCTTCAACACGTCTGCGAGATCTACGGACTGCC
Source organism: Phytophthora quininea (assembly GCA_011947345.1). Taxonomy (NCBI): domain Eukaryota; phylum Oomycota; class Peronosporomycetes; order Peronosporales; family Peronosporaceae; genus Phytophthora; species Phytophthora quininea. Next base: position 41,544 of record JAAVTG010000782.1, read on the forward strand.
GGACGCCGTACGCGACGGTCTCACCACGGGGACCGGTGGTTAATCCCGAGGCCTCGAGGAACAGGAAATCACGTGCCTGGCTGAAGCGGCCGTACTGCTGCATGCCCCATTTCAACCCGATGAAGTTGAGCGGGTGTTCGGGTGTCGGGCGCTCCAATACGGCAAGAAGACGAGCGTCTTCCAGCTCTGTGCCCAAGTAGGACTGCCGCATGAGAGCGTGCTGCTCCGTATCGGCCAGCATGCCCAACGCAGCGTCTTGAGCCGTGCCGTCGATGATACCAGAGATCACGACGGCCGGTGGTCGCGCAGTCTTCTTGTGGTGGCGGTGGTGGTCGTTGTCCGATGAACTAGACGACACGATGCTGGCAATTTTGTTGATGGTAGACCGCTGTGAGCTGGAGGAGGACGACGAGGACATGATGTCGGCAGTGTCGGTGTGGGATTCCGTGACCTCGACACCGTGCAGTGCGCGGCGTGACCGGTAGGCCCGGACGTCGTCCTTGGTCTTGACGAGCTTCCAGGCTGTGGTGTCGAGTTGACGGCCACCCGCTGCAAAGGCGCCACGCAACTCCAGCGTGTTTTGAATCACCGCGTGCACCTCGGCAATCAGTGCTTCCTGCCGCACCGGAGAGAGGTGGAACTCGGGCACCACCGCGTCATGGACGTTAAACTTTGGCATGGCAGGAAATGGCGTCGGTGGAGACTTGTGCACTCTGAATGCTTTCGCCGAATGGTCAAGTCACTGAAAAGCGAGGACTGAAGGGGGGCGAGTGGTGGTGCTGCCGAGCTGCTTGCAGAGGCATCATCGACCACTTCTCGGCGCAGCAGATCGGTCGACCCTATCTCGGCTGCCCAAGGATCTGCCTTGTGCTGACTGCTGACTGGCAGCCTGACACGCTTGCACTGTCCGCGCTCGCCTTTGAAGCGCTGGTTGCGTTGAGCTGTTTTGACCTCACCGGTCGAGTGTGAACACGGCCAAGGGCAAGGCAACAAGTGCATGTATCAGAGCATGTATTTAACGCATGAGCTAGCAGTTCACAGATGGATTTGGCGGCGTCTTTGGGACGCCAGCAGCTTATCGTAGCGTTAGTCAACGGCGTGACTTCGCTCGAATGGCGAAGTGAAGTTTGGATGAACGCCAACCATCTGCTGTAGCAGCACCTCGAAGACAGTATCACCCTAAAAGAACGGACGAAGCTTGGCCAAGTGCTCTGGCAAGCGTCTCTTGATTCCTTTCACCGTCGATCTCCCAGCACTTGCCATTTTGAGACCTTTTTGCCAGCGATTATTGCAACTTGTTCCGCCTAGGAAATAAACACGTGGAGACGACTCCCTCGTGGAGTTGAATGCTCGAAACTTAGTCAAGTTCGCTGAGAATAATGTATCTGAGAGCCGGTCAAGAGTTCCTGTTCGGTTCATTCTCTCATGGACACCACATCGAAGATGCTATCAGCAATTCTTTCATGACGGCACCACCACCGTCTGGTGAAACGAAGATCTTGTTTTCCATTGCTACGAAATTCATATCTACAGAGAGCTCTAGGGGAACAAACTTCCCGGACGGCTAGTATATACTGGCGAGCTTTCCGGAGCGTCCACGAGGTCAAATGCAGTAGTCACATTCGCGGACTACACTCTCTCGATGTCTAACTACTTTTAGGGGTCGACAACAAGAGCGTCTACCACTTCTGTAGGTCGATTGCCACACCACGTGCGGGAGCTGCTTGGCCTCTAGCAAACACTCGAGACAGAAGAGCATCGACTTCTGGATCACGTCGCTGCCGATGCCCACCGAGATTTTCTTACTCACCGAGCACTTGCCGCAGAAGCCGCGACGGCACACTTGGCACGAACCCCGCGCTGAAGCAGCAGGTTGCTGAGCTTGTTGAGACTGCGCGTGCAATTGGCGCAGTGGCTGCTCGATCCGTGGACGCTGGTGCCGGGGCGAGCTCCCCGAGACGCCTGCTTCATGAGCCACGTCAACTTGTACGCGGTGGCGCACTCCATCACGCCCACAAGAGCCATGAGCTTTTCAGCGAACGCCGAAGCCGCCACGTTGACCGGCACGTCGCCGTCCAGCTGCAGGAATGCTCGCGAGAACATCTCCACCGAGTGGTGACGGGATCCGGCGACAGGGACGCCGCTGTTGGCGAACGTCTGGCACACCGACAAGTTGCCACGCAGAACATCGTGGGACCGGGGCAGCGTCAGAACATCCGACAGGTCGACGGACTGGCGCAGTCCATAAGCAACCGGTTGGCCCCGAGCGTCCTTGGTGATACCTGTGGCCTCGAGGAAGAGGAAGTCCCGGGCCTGACTGAATCGACCGTAGGTTTGGCGACCCCATTTCACACCCGTGAAAGTGTAGGGGTTCTCGGGGTTCGGTCGCACCAAAACAAACAGCAATCGGGCGTCCTCGAGCTCCGTGCCCAGATACGACTGCCGCATCATCGAGTGCTGCTCCGTGTCGGCCAGCATACCGAGCACGGCGTCTTCGGCGGTACCGTCGACGGTTCCTGAAATCACCACGGCAGGCGGTCGAGCAGTCTTCTTGGCACGGAGCCGGTCGCTGTCGTGGGACGAAGACGAAGACGCAATGCTGGTGAGCTTGTTCATGGTCGATCTGGAGCTGGAAGACGACGATGACGACAGAACGTCCGACGAATCGGTGCGGGCCTCGGACGGGTCCACACCGTGCAGCGCGCGACGCGACCGGTAGGCGCGGACATCGTCCTTGGTGCGCACGAGTTTCCAAGCCGACGTGTCGAGCTGACGGCCGCCAGCGGCGAATGCACCGCGCAGCTCGAGCGTGTTTTGCACCACCGCTTCAACTTCAGCAAGCAGAGAGGCCTCGCGTTCAGGGGTCAGCTTGATCTCGGGCAAGGCCACATCATGCACATTAAACTTGGCCATGGCGACCTGACCGGGATGGCTTGCGAGCTCTGTGACGTTTGTGAAAGTGAAGGACGACGACGACCGTGGTGTCGAAGGCTCGATCAGCAGCGTTTCTGGCAGGCCCACGCTTCCCCATCGATCGTCCTTATCTGCCAGCGACAGGACTCGGATCGAGAGAGGTGACGAAGTCTGCACTGTCTGTAGCGTGTCCTCCAGGCGGAGCATGCCTTTGAGACGTCGATTCCTCTTGTCCAGGTCTCAAAGTTTGCTCTTGGCTCGGTGCCAGTTCGACCACGACAATCGCAGCGTCAAGATCTGAAACACACCGTCCTACTTGGGTTGGTAAACGTGCTTCCTGCATCACGAGGCTGCACCTGGGCACGCAGGAATTGGCATATCTTGATTGCTGCTGCGTTAGCGGAGTGGGTATGTATGTGTGCGGGCAAATTTCATCACGTCCAGAGAGATGACGTTGACCATTAACTTGCTGGGCTGTGGTGCGGCGGAAGCTCTGCACCGTTGCACAGGTAGGGTGGATGCCTACGCAAGTGTTGATACCCTCGGTGTTTGCAACGACGCCTAAGAAATTCGGGGAGGTAGTGGCCGTGTCAGAATTGCTCCATCGTGACGCTCAAACGCTTGCCGTTTCCGCTGGAGACCAGCATGTTGTTGCAGTGCGAGATCAACTCTCGCTGCCATGGAGTGCGGAAGTTGCTGGTTTTCTGTCGGTCGGCCGTCGTGATCTCGTTTGGATAGGCGGCGCGGCGACTGACAGATAACAGAGACCCGCGTTGCACCGCGGAGCGATCCTCCTCCCGGTTGTGTGTTTGGGGCCCGTGAACTGTCTAAGCGCGCGGAGCTGCGGGCCATTCGTCTGGAACTCAACGATGCGTTGGCTCTTGGTCCTGTTTCTAGCCGTTAGATGTCTCTGCAGACGACGGACGACGCTGTATGAACCAACGTCCGCGGTCCACGGGACAACTCGGTGATGGCGACACCAGAGCTCGACCATCAGAACCTTTAGACAAGCAACCAAGACCCGACTCATTGTTCCTGGATCAGTTTGTGCCATGAAATGCAAAGGTAACCATCTCGATCCAACGCTGCAAAGCTCGAAAGAACACGACGACACGTTTGGCTGTTTTTCGACTCGAGTTTACGATGCAGGCTTTGAAAACTGGGAGGGGAGTTTTTATAATCTCGACTGTACCGCATAATCGTTGTCCAAACGGCAATTTAGTCCTAACGACACAGCCTATTTGACCAATCAGGAGTGATATAAAGCCCCCGTAAGTTTCACAATCATAGTTGCTATTCTTAGCCTATACTAGCTCTAAAATGTAATGTCATAGGCCGATTTCGTTGAAAGGATGGTGCGGCCCTGCATCAACGGTGACGGGAAGAAAGCACCGAAGGGCACAAGAATCTCTACAACCTACCTGCACAAGAAAAATGTCCTCGACTATATCCGTGAGCATGGCCTCGACGAGGCTGTACAGCATTTTTACGGTGGATTGCCACCCAACAAGCAGCGAAAAAAGCGTAAGCTAGTGAAATCATGGGAGAGGGCTGAAGAAACAATTCGTTCTGCTTGCTCGTCTGGTCGTGGCAGCCACCGCAATCTGCGAGAGCTAGGAGCAGGAACCGTATTAAACAAGGCGTCAGAACAAGAGTTGGTGCTGTGGATTAATTCTATTCGAATGGATGGTGCGCCAGTTTTGCGCATGATGCTAGTGATGAGAGCGCAAGAGGTAGCTCTAGAACAAGGTCTTTCTCCAGAGCAATTTGCAGCCTCTCCAACATGGTTTAATTTATTTCTACACCGCCACAAATTTTCACTGCGTGCTCGAACTCGCCAAGGGCAAACAACACCTGAAGATGCGAGCGAGCAAGCTCAAAAATTCCGGCCATTCGTTTTAAATACAATGATTGAGAACAGCTGCAGTCGTGTGTACAATGCAGATCAAACCGGTAAGAATTTATTGCGTATCTACAGTGTTTAAAATCTGACAATGCTTTTAGCTGTCTTTTTGAATATGTGCCAAAGCATACCATCAACTCTAGTGGCGCCAAGACTGTCTGGATCCGGTGTGGCAACAAAGATAAAGAGCGAGCTACCGTCATGCTGCTTGGCGACTCTGAGGATAATAAATACGAACCATTCATTGTTTTAAAAGTGGTCCAGCCACGCATGCGGAAAAACAAGCTGAAAACAACAGCTTACGAAATGGATTTGGCGAATACGTCTGGCGTGAGATTGAAAATTTGCATCAGAACTACGACTGTCAGATTTATGGTAATACTAAAGCGTGGTGGGATTCTAAGCTTTCGATAATTTCCCTCAAACACCACTTTGGTGTTCGCGACAACATGGAGGAAAACATTTTGCTGCTCTGGGACGATTTTTTCAGGTCATTGGACCAGTGACGTTTGCGAGTATGCTAGCAGTATCAATGTTCTACTCCTTAAGGTGCCGCCTAAGTACACGTATGTCTGCCAACCGGGAGACATAGCGTGGAACCAGCCCTTTAAAACTCGCCTTCGCGGTCAGTGGGTTGCTGAACTTCAACGACAACTTTCCTGTTATTCTGCTGATGAACATGCACGTCGCCGCAGACGCGCCTCTTTTGATGAAGCTGTTCAAAATGCACACGAAGGTCTGACACAAATCGAAGCAGCTGAAAAAATTCCCGAGTTGCGCTCGAATTTCGTTGAAACTTCGTCTTGCCGTGGGCGGCGGCCACCTCCAGCTCCGCCGTCTTGCTGTGGGCAGAGGCGGCGTCCTGCTCCCCGTCTTGCTTCGGTGGCTGCGGCGTCGTCCTACTCCGCCTGGACACGTCTTGTAAAATGGAGCAATTGGTGGGCTAAAAGTTAGCAGTTGCACAAAAAGAGCAGCCATCTTTTCTCCCCGATATGGGCGTGCCGGTAGGACTACGATTATGCGGTACAGTGTTTATGTTTTCGGATGTTCACGACCTCGACGTAGCGATGCCAGTTTGACGTCAAAAGTTTCGTGTGTGCACCGTGGAATGGGTAATGGCAGCTCTTAATCTTCTCGGTCGTTGTTAAGAATCACATCGGAAACTCTGCCTGAACGCTTCACTTCAACTCGCCTCTTGACGGGAGTTGCAGCGAACCCGAAAATTAGCGACAACATGCTCGAATCCAAGCGATGCATCGCTTCCAACCTACCGGAATGCACGACACTGATCATTGCGAGTTTCGAGTTCATAGGGAACTTTTGCTTGACCAGTGGCAAATATTCCCCATCGAGTGCATTGAGCGCCTCTTCCTCCGCTCTATCACCTACCCAGTCTTGAGGAATGTCGACATCCAGCACCTTGAGCTCTCGATACATTCGGAAAGTAGGGTCGCCGAGACAAGCCCCCAAACCAGTCAATGTGCCACAAAGAATCAACTTCTTAAGAGGCCAATTCCGTAGAGCATCGTTGACGTCAGATACCACAACGGCAACGTCGATAAGACAAAGTTTTCTCAGTCCTGGACATGCAGCAGCCAACGCACTCAAATCCACAGTGACGGGATCAACGCCAGTGTTGGAGAAAGACAGCTTGTGGAGCCCGTAGCCGATCCATGCCAACATGTTGGGCACCGCCGCGTTGTCTTCAACTTCAAATAAAGACAACTCCAGATCACGCAGACATTGGGATCGCTCACGAGGTTTTGAGTCGCGAACGAAAGCATCAGCATCCACTGACAGCGAGCAAACACCGTACCCCGGGACGACGACGTCTGCCTTGTTGAGCGAGGTCATCTTCGCTCTGCAGCGACACGGTCTTGCTAGAGTGAGAGCGGCGTCTTCCTCGGTTGAATTTAGAGGTCGCACTTGTACTCCTTTAGGCAGATCAATAAACCCGTACGTGGAAACAGAGTTGCCGTCAACTTCCGGCTCGGGATAGTTCGCTTTCACCACGTTTGCCACTGCATCCACGTCGTGCGCTGTCAAAAGCTGACCAACATACTCGAGCGATCCCAGCGAAGTGCTTGCATCACGGTTCCCTAATGCATATGCCAGCCATCGCCACTGAGCGTGGCCGTCCTCGTGCATTAGCGCGTCCTCATGTGTATCACCGTCTCCAAAAAGAGGATTCTGAGATCGTTAAAAGGTGCATGGGCTAATGCCGAGTAAAACGCAGCCGAACACTTCGTAGAGCCCAAAGTGACCTCCATGCGCTGCATCAACTGGGGTCTTTCCAGTACTTTGTCGACATGATCCAGTGGCTGGCACATTGATCTGCCGTACACCAGCATGCTCAAAAGAAACCCTGCATTCGAAATGGTCCTCCACGTCTGCTCGTTAGTGCGGTTGTCGTCAAGCGCTAGATCAACCGAAGCAACCTCGAGGCGCGCAAGCGCTTCAGTCACTACCGGGATCCTGTCGCTTTCAAAGTCGAGCTTCAGTCGTGAAAGTCTGTTCTCCAATACTTGGTTTGGTTGATACGGATGCTCTCTCCATTCACGTACCAGGCTCGAAATGTCATCACCAACGGTGCAAAGATGAACTAATGGTGGAACTTTTAATGCAAAATGTTTCCCCAATTCATGGGCGTAGGAGTTGGCGGAGACGACCTCGAATATCATCTTGATGACAGGATACCTTTGCAAGCCGTGGGTCACCACACTGCCGTTACCGACCTGCCAATCAATTGCAGTGAGAACGTACCACCAATTCTTGTTTTTATCAGCTCCCATGTCTTCCAGCGTCTTCATCGCAGCTTGAAAGTCCGACGAATACTCCCACGGGTTATCTGGACAGCCAAATAAGCTTCCCCACGTGACCGACGCTTGCGTAGATACAAGATCAGTTGATGGTAATTCTCCAATTACGTAGCATTTCCACGTAGGACAGAACAGCCACTTCTTCTTGTGGTTCGATGGCTGCTTCGGCTTCTTCATAAAGTCGGATAGTAGCTCCACAAACATAGCATTATTGACTGCATTTAACATGTTGAAGAGCTCCATCGCCTCTCGAAGACGCTGCAGGTTTTCTCGACCTTTCGTTCGACTGGTCTCGTCCACGGGGAAGTTTACGTGCAGCGAGCACGGCTTCACCTTGCGGCCCGTGTTCTCCCATGCGTGAGACCGGAAGCTGAAGTTTGCGGCCACGCTTGCTTGGGGCTCTCGGACGGACAGACTCGCACGCAGCACGTCGAGCCACGACTGCAGGAAGGACCACTCAGTCTTCATACGTTCGTTTCACAACAACTACTTGAGTAGTAGTATGTTTATCCGTAGCTTTATTTTTGACGAGTCTCACTTTGTTGGTCCATACAGTCCGACAACTTTGACCAGTTTGGTGAGGACGATTTTCCTGGTGTTACCAATGGGGACAAATTCGGTCCTTCAGGAGTTCTGATGAACGACAAGGAGTGGCCAAATAATTGTCACCGAGTCTCATCGACCTCCGCCAGTTTTCAAAGCACAGCGACATTGGCAAGAGCACCTCGTAAGAATGGTCGGGGAGTTGAGGAAGGTAGCGGATAAACCATCAACTGTATTCGCGACGCTGGAGAATCTGCGCGACGATGTACTCTCGGAAGGCACCACGAATGTAAGCACCACGGACGGTGACATTGTCCACAACCCACCGCAAAAGAAACAGCTCACGCGTCGGTGGAGTCAAGTACGGATACTCGAGAAGGACGCAGTGTCGATCAAGTACCGCGAATTAGCTCCCATGGCGTTGGTCTCACCGTCGATGGCGACTAAGCGGGTCCGACCTGCAGAGACGACCAGGTTGAACGCAGCATTGGGTCTCTTCTTGCTCTACTTCGCTCTGGCTGCGACCTCATCACCGCTGTTCGACGGGTCTATCGACGCTGAGAAAGTGACCGACGAAATCGGCGCCAACGCCAAGAAGAACGGCTCATATGCGCCGGCTTCATGGGTGCAGGCTTCTTCAACGCTTATATCAAAGCGATGAACAGCAACGCCACTGCCGTCTCCTGGTACCCGCAAAAGGAGTACAAGCCCACCAGTTTCCTCAACTTCACCTTTCTGGACCAGTCGACCTTTTCCAATGGAGCGTGCGCCATTCTCGACGCCAACGGACCCGAGTGCATTATCATGACGGGACATCAAGGCGGTGTAAGCGCGTACGGACTGTGTCGCAATGGCTCGGAGTTTGTCAGTGTTCAATATGTCCAAGTTCTGGTAACCCCGGCAGATATCGGCGGTCTCGTGGCGTCCGGCACGTGGGTGGAAAATGGTCGCGAAAGCGTCTTCGTGGGGCTCAAGAAGCCGCCCACGTGTGAGCGGCAACAAACTGCAGATCTTCCCCAACGTCAACGACATTCGCTCCATGTCGGGAGCGTTTGTACCTGCAGCGAAAGGACCCACAACACAGTGGTTTGATCTCATGAACTTGCCGACTACAGTCCGCCAGCGTATGTTCTACCTTATCGCGAAAACTGGCACAGGTCAAGGTCTCACCATTCCGTCCAAGAAGCGACAGAGCTTCGACAGTGTCATCGCGTCTAACATTTTCGGAGCTACACTGGCGGATAAACTCGAAATCGTGACGCCTTACAAAGGTAGCAAGCCTCTCAACGTGTTGCTGTACCGCATCGCTGGGTCGACTATTTTCCTACCGAGACTACAATTTACTTTCGCAGTCGCGGCTCAAGCTTTGGGGCTCCTCGCTTTCATGCTGTTGGTGACCGTGAACAATGGAGCTTTGAATACGTACCATCTCGTCCAGCAGCTACTTCGACTGCCAACGTTCTGTATCATTGCGATTCAATTACTTTACGTGTTGTACTACCAGATTTTCGACATCATGTACCTGTGTGGACACAGCAACAGCGAGTTGATGGTCATATACGAGAAGAAGATCGCCTATGTGGCGGGTGTGAGCTACATCTTACTGCATCAATTGGATGTTCGATCCGCTGTTACGTTATGGCCGAAGATGGCGAATAATGATGCCTACTACTTCTCTCGCATGACGTGGATGCTCGGATCCATGTCGGTCTTCATGTGGAGCCTCACGCACACGAACAACAACCACTATACGGTGATTTCATCGCCATCTTGTCCATTGAGTGCAGCCGAGTGCAACGTCCCAAAACGCTTTCTGATGCAGCACTATATCGCTTTGATGATCTTCTTGACGCACCCGATCGCTTATGGTCTCATCCAGATCGTTCAATACCATCGATATCGCCAAGAGTATGAACCAGTGGACAAGAGAGGGCCCGACTGACTCAATTCGTTCGAAGGTTACGGTTGTGGTGGGCCCCTAAGGCGACTACTACTACAACACGCTGGTTTCCAAGCGAAGAGAGGACGACTCGATGCAGTTTCTCACGTGCTCAAAGGCTGTACGGGACGAAGGTTTCGTGATGCTTGGTGGCTGCAATGTGCTTATTCGTGCCAAGGACTTGTACCTGATCATGGGGGTCAAGTTGTTCACGGAAAAATGGCGAGCACCATCAACTTGTCGATCGTAGTGGCTCATATCGAAGCTGGCCAGCTTCTTCCAATGCGACGAGTGAGCTACAAGAGTTTGTACTTTGTGGCCAAGCGCTGGAATGGACGCATTTCGTATCCCGACATAGGCTAGAAATCCTACCAAATAAATTCATTGATGCAGCATTTCGATCCCAATTTGCCAAGCCGATAAGTTCTTGGCTTCAAGGTCGTCAATCCCTTCACGTCGTCCACATCCACCGGCATATTTTTTTCTGACTGTGCACTTGCTATACAATACATCGAACTGGCATCCATAAAACCAGAGCTCAGCTTACGGCTGCAGCACCAACACACGTCGGAAAAGTCCAAGCCAGAATACGAGCCCGAACTGCGTCGGTCTTGCTGTGCTCGAAGTAAACACGCCAACTTCTTTGAATACCCCTCCTCGACAAAGTGAGATACACTCATAAGGCCATCGCCGTACGTGTATGTGCACAAACGTTCAGCAAGCATCCCAGCAGTGTAAACTCGCTGTCGTCGTCTAAGAAGGTGATACTCGGGTCCTTGAAGCTGTCTCGGTCCTGGGTGGTCAAGAACGACGGCATCTGCGGAGACGTCAACGTCGGCTCCTCACTGAATCTCCTGGGCTTCACAGCGAGGCGTCGAAACGCTTTCATGCTGTTCTTCTCTTTGACCAACTTCCATCGGTCCACGACACGTCCGCGAGAGATAAAGTCATCGCTCGCTCGAACAGTTTCGGCCACGAGCTGGTCGGCCAACTCCTCCAGTTTGTCCTGCTTGATTCTGGGTAGACTGGGGGCTCTGGGGATGATTACCGCCACTTGAGGCCATGCTGTTTCGGTGTGGCGGCTCGAGAAGGAAGTATGGAGTGGCCAGACTGATCAGAGCGGTCGATATCACGCGATTTGAGGTGGTAAAGCCCGTCGCCAACAATATTTCTGCCTTGTTTTTGAGAGCACCCAGCCCCACAACTTGCCATCAGGAGGTCTCTCCCTCTCTCGCACGTTTTCCGTGCCATCACTGCGTATTGTTCTTGCTTTCTATTGTACAAGTTTGTTTAAAGTCGCAAGTTTTCCTCGGAGAGCATCTCGATGCCGACTTGCCATGCCGACAAGTTCTTGCCTTCTAGATAGCAGCTGATGCAAAAGTCGAAGTCTTTTGTCGTCATCTTCTTGGGTCCAACAACCTCCAGCGGCAGGGTCTTCTTCACGGCGCATTTCCGACAAATGGGATGCTTGCAACGGAAGCACATTGAGTTGCCTTCCAGCAGCTTAGCGAAGCCCGAATTCAACTTTTGCTCGCAGCAACGACAAACGTCTGACATATCCAAACTCGACAAACTGTTGTCTTCGTAGCGACGTTGTACGTGGAGTAACCAAGCAAGCTTCTTAGTGTACGCTTCCTCCACAGTCTGAGGCACGGACATGAGTCCATCGCAGTACATGTACGTACACAACCGCTCGGCGATACTTCCTTCCGTGTCCATAAATCCTCTGCTGAAAATCTCGATTTCTCCACTGCCAACTGGCCGCATGACATGGCACGCTGAAAGGTCATTCGCACGAGTCCAAAGCTACGGAAATCCGGCACTTCGTCCAGCACGATCGAGTGGTTCAAAAGTAATTGAATCGTCTTCCTCTTGCATCGAGTGCCATGCCAGTGGATTCCACGATAAGGTAGTCTCGAGACTTGATGAAGTATCCTGCAGCACCGACAGAGGAGTGAGCGCACCACTTGACGCCTAAGAACCGGAACGGGTCGTCTGTCGTAGGTCCTTGAATACGAGATAGTATCCGCATATCGTCTACGGCAATATCCTTGCTGCTGGCGTTCCGCATTCGACTTTGATGCTCCGTATTCGCGAAGAAGCCCAACGCTGCGTCCTCGATGGTCCCTGGAGTAATCCCCGTGCAAAATACCATCGGGACTTTCGGAGGTAGCGATTTCTCGAGTACGTGCTGCTCTGCAAAGTTCACGTAGCTGCATTCATGTGGCAGCTCGTCTTCCGATCCGTCGTCGTCCAAGTACGTAATGCTTGGATACGAACCCGATAGCATAGTGTTATTGTCGATCTCGGAGCAAAACTTTGGCAGTTGAGGGGACTCGAGAACGGCTTCTGTTTCGTCGCTGAAGACCCGATCGCGACCGAACGTTGAGGGGCGTTTCCGTGCTCGATAGGCGGTCATGTTGCCCTTGGCCTTGACTGCTTTCCAGCGACTTCGATCCACCACTCGCTTCTGAGCGATAAAGTCGTCGCTTGCACGGAGAGTTTCGGCTACGAGTTGGTCTGCGACTTCCTCGAGAGCATTCGCTTCACTTGAAGACAGTCGAAAGGGGCTGGGAGGGAAGACATTATCCATCTCGTTTCGGTGAGGCTGCGCGCGAAGAAATCGCAAAGTGGAAGCAAGTCCCGCGTGGCGAATTTCGACACGGCACCACGACGCCACACGCCGCCGAGTTGATACGGTTGGGGCTCGGGCTGATCGGCAAAGACACCAGGATTGGCTTGCATGACGAGGGATTGTCAGCTTGTTGCCGCTTGCTTTGTGGTCGAGCTGTTTGTCGCCAGGAATCTCGTTAACTTAAGAGGAATTTTCATCGACAGTGTGCAGCATTGTGAACGCTTCGTGCTAGCAGCTCAACCGACTTCATTTGAGACCATTTCCAGGATCGATGCAGCAGACTTCCCGAGCACCGTCGAGCTGCTTTGTCACTGGACACGTATCTGCGTCTATCCACGAGGATATTGTCATGCTGCCGATCTTGTCAACCATACACAAAGGAGTTTGCTCGTCAAATTTGGAGTCTTCTAAGGCAATAACACTTGCTCACACCAAGATCGCTTCCAACTTCCTCATCCTTCGACTGAGTCATCAAAGCAGGTCTCTCGCGATGAAATGCAACACGCCGCGAAGTCTGTCCTTCTCGTAGAATTCACAGGCGATTACTCCACCAGCGTCTTCATGCCAACTACTACTAATGCAATATTGCCACCATTGATCGCCATCGCCATCGCCACGTACGTTCGATCATCAAATCCACGCTGTCGATTTCATCTCTTCTCCAGCGAATCTATCGCCAGAGACATCGCCAAATCATCATGTACTGGTACAACGACATCAGAGATAGCGACACCATCAGCTCAGCTTCGCCACTTTCTCCATCGAAGTGATCCAGCAAAAATGGCAATCTCCGGCCGTCATGAGAGTCCGTATCGCTGGGCGATCTCCTTAGCATTCTCACAGATCCTGGCACCTAGAATGAGTCGGCATTTGTCGGTCCTTGTACCACGCCCTCCTCGCGGACAGTACGTCCGTCCTCCTGCTCTTCTGCTTCTCTGCTCTCCATCGAATCCGATCGACAACTCGAAGAAGTCGTCCCTCGAAGTGCATCGAGCGATGTCAAGACGCATGCTCCTCATCATCCGAGACCGGAAACGCCTTCAGAACTAGCGGGCCTCGCAAATGTCTGTCATGGCGACCGTAGAGCGCCATTTCCTCGCTGCAGTGTCAAACTGACCACATCAAGCCAGGTTGGAACGACGACAAATACCCCCGTCGAATCGAGGTCACGTTCATCAAGAAGCTCGTAGGGATCGAGTGGTGGTGTGTTCAATACTGAACGACGTCTCCCTGCCTGGGTCTCCTTGACCATTCAATGAAGCTGCCACGTGAGACCTTGCAAAAGGATCTTGAACTGCCGCCGTTTACGGGCGCGGCTCCCGGTCGATGATGATGTCAAGAGTCTTGACCAATCTGCGCCACAAGTAACTTTGGAGAGACATGGCTCAAGGCTGCAGATTTGCGTCGTCGACAGTCACGTTGCTCCATTGTCGGATGACCACGACTCGGAACGTGTTGCCGTCGTGAAGGTCAGCACGTAGACGTCGAATCCCCCGCGGATCGGCCTGGAAGCGGCTCGCGTTTCCAGCCATCATGATGACAAGGAGCTTGATGCCAGCTGGAGCGGAGACCGTCAAGCATGGCTTTGTGTGCGTCAACACCTGTCTGGGTGGTAGTCACCGATCGGTCTCTTCCATTCGTTGTGGCGTCGCATTACGCCCCAACGCAACGCCGGTCTCCGTACTGGTTGACTCCAGTGCGACTTCCCCTCTCCATCCCCTGACCGCTCCTTTGCTTGAAAGCCTCCTCTGCATTGACGCCTTTGCATTAAAACCTCACGACAGCCCGTTCCGACCCGACCCCATTGTGACTCCTACCACCAACGTAGCAAACCTTCGTCGGTCTCCGTCTTGAACTCAATACACGGTCGCTGGTGCTCACCGATGGGCAAGTCCAAGCTACCTCGCGATGTGTTCCCACCGCTGCAGCTTTCGTCGTCCGAGAAGCAGGCGATCGTCGACTACACGGACGACTTGATCCTCGAGACGTTGCAAGCCAGCGAGAAGTTCATCGCGCACCACCGCAAGCTCAACCCGGAGCGATGGAAGTACGTCAAGACCCAAGACCATCTGCACGTGTACCGGTCTCGACGACGTAAGAGTTCGTCGTCGATCGACATGCCCGAGTTGATGTCGCTGTCGGAAATGAGCAGCGGCAGCTTCCCGTCGTCGGACGGCGCGAACGCTTCGACGTCGTTGAACTCCGGCAACAAACGGCACGACTCCGACTACTTGACGGACGACTCGATCATCGAACGTGCGCGACCACAACGGGTGCCTTTGATCGTCGTCACGGGCAAGATGGACGGTGCGGTGGAAGACGCGGCGTTCGGTGCCCTCGCAGACAATGAAGCTCGGTGGCGACTGCGGGACACGCATATCGGGGACGAGTACGACGACCAGAAGATTCTAGCGACGATCGAGACGCCAACCACCGAAGACCCGTTCCGGTTCCTCGGGGTCAAATGGGCGACCAAAGTCCTGGGAAACTTTATGTCGCAGCGAGATATGGTGTACGTCGAGTCGACCGGCATGACGCAGGACTCGAACGGCGAGCCGGCGGGCTACATGTTGATGCACAGCTACGCGTTGGACCGCGTGCCTGAACTGGCCGAGTTTGGTGTCGTACGTGCTCGGATATCGACGTGCTCCATCTTCCGCAAGCACTCGGATACCTCTGTTGAGGTTTTCACACGTGCCTTCAGCGACTTGAGCGGAGACTTGTGGAAAGACGTCTCGGTCAGCATCTTCAAGAACACGTTGCTAGCTGTCGGCGGACTGGTGCAGTGTGCCGTGGTCAAGAAGCTGAAATGGCAGATGTCTGCCCGAGAAAATGAAGCCAGGGAGCACGCCACGACGTTGGCAGCTCAGGCGCACGCTCCTACGCATTGTGCAGGTTGTCACCATTCGCTGAGCAAGTATGCCAAGCTGGTTCAATCCGGAATGGCCTGCCAAGTCTGTCGTCGGGTCTTCTGCAACAAATGCTCGAGTTTGAAGCGCGTGGGCGTCGACTTTGGCAACGACGGCGTGATTATGGAGAAGGACATGAACTTCTGCAAGGAGTGCATGGCGCTGGCCATGAAGTTGTCGTCGTGGCGTGTGGCGCAGGAGATGCTGCCCAAAAGCGACCGGGAACTGAGAAAGAAGCACAGCAGCTTGTCGACGTCCAAATCCATGTCCGTCTCGAGCTCCGGCTAAGCCGTTGAGTTGAAAGTCAAGTAGAATTATAATACCACGGACAAGCTTCGTCCTTGTTGCTTTAACTTCCTTCCAGCTTTTCGTCTTCGTCCTCCTTCTGCGTCAGAGCAGCAGCGACGTCATGCACGAAATTGAAGTACACGTAGCGGCAGTCAAACTCCATGTCGTGCCAATAGTTGACCGAGATTGTCGGGCAAAGCTGCGCTGCGCGATGGTACCATAACGACGGCAGATATAAAACTTCACCAGCGTTCACCACCACTTCAATCGGTTGCAGCTCGGCAGCTAACGGGTAACGCTCCGTGTCGATATTCAGCGGGTCTACTGGGATCCAAGGCGTGTCCCCTTTATCAGGCGACGATAAAATGCTCCACTCTGCATGTTGTGGGTATTTCTCGTGGAACCGCTTGGTAGCGACGAGATCGACCACATCATGGTCGTGCTCCCCAAGTTTTGGCGAAATATTGTGGCGATATCTTGCGGATGGAAACTCTCGCTCGTACAGACAGCCCACAGCCGACGGAGGCAGCAACGTAAAGTGTTTTTGGCCCTTCACCACACAGTACAAGTTCTAACATCCAACCAATTCAAAGTTAGTACAATTTAAAAGCCAACAGCTCTTCAAATGTACCTCGTAGTGGTCTTTGTGCATTGTTGACACGGCTCGCTCGTCTCCGATCCAGATATTCGCCGCTTCCGGCTCATTCCCGAACGCTTGTAGCGCCAATTCCATGGCAGGCGGCACCTCGTCAAATAGCGCTGGGAATTGCTCTCTCAAACTGTCATTCTACAAACAACAATAAATCCAATTGCTACCTCATAACAACGTAGTTGTCAGCCTACCTGATGTGACAGATACGGCACGCCGTCGAAGCCGTCTCGGTCGTTGAAAATCTTAATAAACTCCTTGAAAGGCATGTCCCGTTCTTCTGGCATGACGAAAAGCTCTTCAAGGTGGCCTGGTAATTCCAGCACTGCATCCCCCAAGCCAAACGGCGTGACGTCGACCGTCACAGGGTCGTCGCCGGCCTTGGCAATGAGGTGGTCGTCACTCTGCCAATTCGAAAGCGCCTTTTGCCACTGGGGACTCGTCATAGCATTTTCGAGCACCACCGGCACATTGCGACTCACGAATTGGCGGTGGAATTGCAGCGCAGTCAGACCCGAAGCGTCGACGCGAGGGATCGAGTGCAACGGCGCCCAGAAGTCTCGCGTGTCGCTCTGCAGACGCAGCAACGCCTCGTGGATATCGGAGCCCGTACTTGCAGTCATTTTCCGATGTCAATGGCTAGCAAAGCCCCGCGAGATCGCTCGTGTGATTGGCCAAAGACCACATAACTTATCTCTTGCCAACCGTCAGCGCATCAAAACAATTGACGATGAAAAGGAAAAGTTTTGCGAGCCAAGAAAACAGCAAAGTCGTTGAACATGTTCGGAATCAAAGAAGCTGTACCGGTTGTGGTCGTCGTCCTCAAGTCTCTGTGCCAGGCCGACAATCGACGTGCTATCGTGCATTAAATAATGACGGCCATTGCAGCTGTTCTTCTCGAAAGTCTTTCGTTGCAATTCCAACCTCCGTTGGTTCCCATCGTGCAAGCAAGTTCTCGAGATCGGGCGGAGTTTGTGGTGCTCTCGAATATGTTTAGGGGCTCGTCATCTCCATCCGCTTTGCCATCTTGCCTAACCCACTTCGCTTCACAATGCAGCGACTTCACTCACTCGCTATTTTGCTTGGAGATGGAGCCATCCATCGACACGTTCCCACCAAAGCCGTTGGCGTTGTCTCCAGAGGATGAGCGAGCGATTCAAGCGCTCTCCGACCGGTTGGTCGCCGAAACTTTGAACGCAAGTCTCGAGTTCGCATCACGAGGTCGAGTCGTCGATCCAAGCTCGTGGAAAGTGATCAAGGACAAGGACAACATCGTCGCGTACCAAGAGCTTCGATCCTCGAGACGAGCAAGAGTATGGAGCGAAGACACAGACGTGGTCTCGGTCTCCCCACAAGAGCCGGCACTCTACACGACCAGCGCGAGGTCAAACGACTTTCAAGGGCCGAACGGTAGTCTCGACGACGACGACTCGGATGACGACGGTGGTTGGAACCAACTCAACTTTGGCAGGTTTCGAGGTTCCAACATCGACAACGGGCCAGGCAGTAGCGTCCTAGAGAGGTATCGACCGGAACATTCGCCGTTGGTCGTCGCCTCGGGCACTTTCCCCGGCACAATCGAAGACATGGCGCTGGGTTTCTTAGCAGACACCGACGACCGCTCTCGTATGCGGTTCAACACCAAGAAGGAGGTTATCGTCGATGACTTGCGAATTCTTGCGCAGATTCAGGGACCAACACGTGACGACCCGTTTCGTTTCTTAGGGGTCAAATGGTGTTCACATCTTCCCAGCCGAGCGGTGGCGCTGATCATCAAGCCTCGCGACTATGTGGCGATCGAAGCGACCGGAATGGCCATCGATCCCAACGGCCAACGTTTCGCCTACATGCTGAACCACACCATCGAACTGGACGAAGTCCCCGACTTTCGTGAGTTCGGCCTAGTCCGCATTGCGTTCTCAACGTGCTACATCGTCCGATCACACGGGAAAGTCGATGCGACCGAGACGGTCGAGATGTTTGCAAGAGGATTCATGGATGGAGGAGGTCGCTTTAGTGCTCGAACTGCAATGTCACAGTTTGCCGATGGGCTTTTATCCGTCTCGGGGATGGTGGAAGAAGCGTACATGAAGAAACTCACGTGGCTGCTGTACAAGCAGCATCTTCGAAGCGGCAGTATGAGTGGGAGCGACACTAGCAATAGCAGCGGCTCTCGGTCGATGATCGACAGCTTCGGCTCGTGCACTTGCTGCAGTGAAAAGCTGCACTCGAGTTTCGGAGGAATCATCGACAGGAACGCCGTCTGCAGTCTGTGCAGACAAACAGCGTGCCACAAGTGCATCGTCAAGAAGTCGCTGCCGTTCAGTGCTGCTCCCGGTCGACGACTCAACAAGAAAGAGCTCGAGTTTTGCTTGAACTGCTTCTTAGAAGCCAAGAGGTTGCCTGCTTGGCAAGTAGCTGAAGCATCGCTACCAAAGAGTCCTGCGTAGCGATAGAGATAATAGTAGATCAATAAACATTTTATCAACGCGAGATTCTTCGCTGGTCATCGAGTATGAAGCGTGTAGATCTTAGATGAGACTAAGCAACTATCGAATGGTGTTATTTATCATGCCAAGACCTTACGACCTAGGCAGCGTTGCCACCGCCACACGCCATGCAGACAACTTCTTGGCCTTGAGGTAGCAGTTCAAGCAGAACTCGAGGCTCTTGGTCGTGTGCGCGTCAATCGGCAGCGTCTTCTTGACGGTACACTTCTTGCACACCTTGTGTCTGCACAGGAAGCAGGTCGTCCTGCTCTCCAGCAGCTTCTTGAATCCTTTCGTCGGTAGCTTGTGGCAGCAAGCGCAGCCTTCACCAGAGTGGCCTTCGTCTCTATGTTGACGTCGCGTGTACGAGTGAACAAACCACGCCAACTTCTTGAGATACGATTCCTCCACCACGTGCCCAGTGCCCAACATGTTGTCGCTGAACATTTGCGTGGCCGCACTGACGCTAAAGTGTCCGCCGGCGTGACAGAACCCACGGA
The DNA here is from genome assembly GCA_011947345.1 of Phytophthora quininea. Taxonomy (NCBI): domain Eukaryota; phylum Oomycota; class Peronosporomycetes; order Peronosporales; family Peronosporaceae; genus Phytophthora; species Phytophthora quininea. The sequence continues at coordinate 61,131 of JAAVTG010000782.1, forward strand.
AGTACACTTCCACCTCTCCTTGGGCGTTGTAGGGCCGCACAATACGGCAGTTTGAGCTTCGTAGACGCACGAGACCTTGCTTCCGGAACTCCGGAACCTCCTCAATCTCCACCGAGTGCTCCAACAAGTAGCACACCCGTTCCCCGTTCGAGTCGAGCGCCATCCCCGTGGATTCCAACACGACGATATCTCTTGGCTTGGCCACGACGTTACCAGCACTGAAGGACATCCACTTGAGGCCCAGAAACCGGAACGGGTCCCGTTCGGAAGGACTGCGAATCTTGGCCAGAATCCTCGTCTCCTTGATGATGATCTCCTTGCTCGCTGCCGTGCGCATGACCGTCAGGTCTTCCGTGTCTGCTAGAAAGCCCAGCCCTGCGTCCTCGACGGTGCCCTGGATCACTCCTCCACCGAAGATCAGCGGAGAGGTGGGAGGTCGAGACTTATCCAGCACACTTTGCTCGGGCGAGTCGGAGCCCACGCGACTCTCTTCGTAGTCGTCGTACCCGCCTAACGACGACCCCTCCTGCGAGTCTTCGTACGTCAAGTGCGTGTTGCTTCGCCCCATCAAGTCGCTGATCGAGCTGTCCGTCGAGTAGAGTTTGGGGCGGTGCACGACCGAGGACTCGACCGCTTCTTCGGTGGCGAGTCGGTCGCGATGAGTTCGACGCTTTCGTCGTTGTCGGGACCGGTACGCTGTCATGCTTCCCTTCTCGTTGACGACGCGCCATCGCTCCGGGTCCACCGACCGTCGCTCGGCGATAAAGTCCTCGAAACACTGCAAGGTCTCGGCCACCAACTGATCTGCCAGCGTCTTGTACTGCTGTGTGTCGTTGCTGGTCAAGACGAGCTCGCGGGGCGGGAAGAGATGCCCGGCATCCCAGGACTCGCCTCCGAACCGCATGCTGTTGCTGTCGCCTTATAAAAGCTCCGCAAGTGGCGGAGTGAGAACGTTTCACGAAATGCAGAGCGGTGTCGGAGCCAACGTCATGCAGCAAACAAACGTTGAAGCGAAGACGGGGGCAGTGAGAAAGTAATGGAGACCCCACATCACCTCATCTCTAGGGCTTTTCTCAAGCTTTTACAGCCAGCAGTACCTACGGACATGGGGGACAGAGTGTGGCTCGAGGGAAGCTTCAACGGGGATAAGGGCGGCTTGCAGCAGGATGTCGCCGTGTTGTGCCAAATGGATTCGGGTGGTTGCCCCTCTTTAAGTAAATTAAAACGGCTGCGTATCATCACAGTCAATTGGGTACTAAAGGCTATTTACTGAATAAAAATCGCCATATGGAGGTCTTACTAAAATGTTGCTGCCATGCTGACTCGAAATCGAGTCGGATTTATCGCTATAAACAAAATGATGCATTGATGTGACTTACCAGTGGAAAACCTCGCGCATCCTTGGATGCGACTTTGGGAGCAACCGATGTAGAATCGCCTTGCCTCGCCTCGAGTTTGACTGCGACACTGCTTCTCTCCGGCGGAGAAACGAGCCCCGGACTCTCGAGGATAGGGACTCCGAATGCCAATCGATTGCCGCGTTCAAGTCGCGTGTCAACAGAAGAAGACGGCGCTACGTCGCGACGACACTAGAAAATTCGGTGCTGGGGGCTCGATGTTGGTCAGCAGAAATCACTCCACTGCCCATCAAATAGTTTAGTTTCCCGCACAACTCACTGGAACCGAGTGCTTCTTCGGTATCCACCGGCTGGTTTGTAGCGATCTTCTGTTTGCCACGCAGCCGGCAAACGCCCTGGCACCACCTTGCGCCATGTAATCCGTTGCATCGCCATCAGATGGAGCTGCACACGCCGCAGGACCTCCAGCAGCTCCACCGAGAGCGGTCAGATGGATAGGCCGGAACAAGGTTGTTGACTCTGTTGGTCGCCACACCGAGGGCTTCGAACGCGGTCGAAGTTGGTAGGCGATGGCTTATGCAGTCAGCGAGTTCACGCGCCGCTGGGACACGAGCTGCCTCGAAGCGTTCGAGCCGAGTCTCGACGTGGCAACGAGCATCCTTCCAATATTTGGTGCCGCGTTGATGGTGCGTCCGTCCTGCGGACGAAGTGTTGCTCTGATCCAATTCTTTCGGGCCGACTGGCATCGGCGCTGCGCTGCGCTTCTGCATGGGCTGTCATGTCGAGCACTTTGATGTCGTGGACATACTCGCTACCGATGGAGCGCAGTCGCAAGGTATAAGGTCCCAATCGACTCAACCTTTTGGATCCCCACGCTCGACGTGCCCGTCAACACGGATAGACGCGCTGCCAGGACAACCAGAACCGGTGGCAATGCCGATAACGCGGCAGGAAACTCGATTGGAAATCCATTGACGTTTACTAAGGCTCGAGCTGCAATCGAATGCAGACCGAACACGCCTTTTTCTACAAGTTGGACGTCCAGCCAAGCAGCTCGATCGCTTGGAAGCCGACGGAATGGTAAGACGCGCTCATATTTCGCTTGCTTTTATGGAGTTCCTATTTCAAATTCATACTTGTCAACTCTTCTCAAACTCGCGTCCCACCTTGCAGGTTTCGGACGTCGTAAGTTCACCGACGCCGTTGGAGTTGGTCGGTGGCGACGTCCCACGCGGACAGTTGGCGGGCCTCGATCACGCACGACACGCAGAACGAGAGCTGGCGGTGGAGGTCCTCCTCTGCATCGAGCGCCAATTTCTTCTGCACGGTGCATTTCTGGCAGATCGATCGTCGGCAGATTGCGCACGAGCAGCCAGACTGCAGCAGTTTGGCCAGCGACTTTAGGCTCTTGCCGCACACCTCGCAGTCTTTCGTGTGGTGCACGGAGGCGTCGCGCGCTCGACGGCGAGCCATCAACCAGCTCAGTTTCTTGAGGTATGAAGCTTCGACGATGCCCACACAGTCCACCACGCCTTGCGAGAAGACTGAGACGCCGATAATCTCGGGCATACTGCCGCCCATGTCCGCATAGCCTCGAGCGTACACCTCGATCTTGTTGTCGGCGATCTGGCTGATGATATAGCAGCTCGAGAGGTTCAGTCGAATCGTGTCCAAGTGATCAGGAAGCGGCGGGACTTCTGGCAGCTCCACCGAGTGGGAAAGACTGTAGTAGATCCGCCCGCCGTCCGAGTCGAACGCCATGCCGCACGACTCGATGAACAACAAGTCCCGGCGAGACATGAGCGGACCGATCTCGCGGGTGGCCCACTTGATCGTGACGTACCGGAACGGGTCCTCCTCACTTGGAGCTTGCAACGCCGCCAGCACTTTCCGACCGTCAAAGCCGTCGTTCTTGATGTACGCGAATCGCTCGTGCCATTCGCGAGACGTGAACGCTAAGGACCCGAACGCGACGTCTTCAATGGAACCGTCGATGCTCCCAACCGCTACAATCAGCGGCACTTTGGACGGTTTGGTCTTCTCAAGCACACTCTCCTCTGGGAAGACCGTGAAGGATCCGCAGTCGCTTGAAGAGCTTTGGGTGTGCTGCGAGACCCCGCTGCCAGACTTTTCGACCATGAATTCTCCGTCATCGTCCTCTTCTTCGTCAGGGGTGATGCCGTGCGGTCGACCGGCAGCGATCGCCTCGCGCTGCTGCTGCTCGATTGTGTTATTGGATAGCAGTCGCGGTCGACTCGGCTCCTTCTCGTTCGCTTTGATGTCCAGGAGGTGCTTGGAACCGGACCGGCGAGTCCGGTACACGTGCACCTTCTCACGGGACTTGATGTGCTTCCACATCCGCGCATCGACCTGCCGGTTGTTGGCGGTGTACCGCTCGTAAGCGCTCAAGGTCTCCACTACGACTCGATCTGCCAGGTCGGTGAGAGCGTGCTGTCGCTCCTTGGACAGCGATATCTGCTCGGGAACGATGCCGTTCGCCGCCGTGTACACCATCTTCCTACGGAGGGTGAAAGTTTTCGGAAAAGATGCTGTGGGGGCACGAAGCAAGAAGCAAAGTGGCTACCCAAAGGTTGACGGAGAAGAGTCTAGTGCTGCTGCGATGGTGGAGAAGCAGCAGCAAGCAGCAAGTCGGGCTCCAGCCAAATCTCGACCAGAAGGCTCAAAGAAGTGACGCGGCAAACATGGCAACAGCTTGGAGCTCGTCACGCTCCGAGTTTGGATGGCACAGCTGGATGCAGCTCCGGATAGAGATCGTGGCCATCCTTCCAAGCATTTTCGGCCGTCGCCCAGTCGCGGACTCGCCCCGTGAAAGGCTCTTTTGAAACAGGCTGCGGTCTCAGGAAAGCGGCAAGCGATTGGACTTTGGATCTGTGCTCGGGATCATCTCCTGCGGTACGGAAATCACCACCAACGAGCTGCAAGTGAATGCAAGTGAATGCAAGAGCAACCTCGACACGACGGCTTTGCGAGCCATTCCGGGCTGGGAGACGGACATGTTTCGGATGAACAAGACGACCACCTTAGGTCATCTCTGTCAAGTCGAAGCCATGTTGTTAGCTCTACGTCACGTCGACGACGGTCCCATGGCTATGCTTCGAGGTCCTACAGATCCACGTCGAGCCCAAGGGCATTTTCGCAGCGCCCAGCAACAGGACGCCCAAAGGCACTTCAAGCTCCAGGTCCAAAAGACTTCACCGGAGTGAGTCATGCTGCTCGACCAAATTTCCTTGGCTCTCATCGCTCCGCTCTCGACAGGACAGCGCCGACTTTCAAGTTCGTAGTGCGATTTATATATTCTCCGACAGTTCCTGTCTGCTCTGGTGCTCGGTTTTTCAATCCCTTCGTCATGAAGTCTTGAGCGACCCCACGGCGACTTCCCACGCCGACAACTTGCGCGCTTCGAGCACACACGAGAGGCAGAAGCTAAACTGTTTCTGGGCCACATCCTCTCCTGATACGATCGAGAGCTTCTTTTGCATGGTGCACTTGGCACACACCGGCAGTCTGCAGATTGGGCAGCCACTACCCGGCTGCATCATGTTGCTGAGCCTCGCCACGTTCTTACCGCAGACCCCGCAGTGGTTTGATTTGGCTGCGCTGCTGTCGCTCTGACGGTGGTGGCTCATGAGCCAATTGAGCTTCTTCAGGTACGAGCACTCGACCATCACCGCGGCAGCAGCCACCCCTGCGATAAGAAGTTGACGCTAAAACCTTCGGGCATCTCGCCGCCCATGTCCGAATACCCTCGACAGTAGACGTCGATCTTGTCGTCGTTGAGCTGTCGTACGATGTAGCAGCTTGAGAAGTTCATACGGATGATCCCGAGCGATTCCGGTAGCGGTTGGCAGTCCGGGAGCTCGATCGAGTGGGCCAAACTGTAGTAGATACGTTCTCCATCCGAGTCAAACGCAAAGCCCGACGACTCGATGAAGACCATGTCGCGACGCCGCATGAAGGTGCCATAGTCGCGGGTGGCCCATTTCACACCGACAAACCGGAACGGGTCCTCCTCGTTCGGGTTCTGCAGTACGGCGAGCACTTTGCGACCGTCGAACCCGTCGTTCTTAGTGTACGAGTTGCGCACCTGCCAGGCGTACTTGGTGTTGGCGAGTCCCCCATACGCTACATCTTCAATCGACCCGTCCAAAACGCCCGTCGCGACGATCAAAGGCACGTGTGACGGCTTGGACTTGGCCAAGACACTGTCCTCAATGGCGAACGACCCGCCTTCGCTGGTCGAGCTGTGTGTTTGTGGCTGAGTTCGTGCAGTTCATCATCACCGTCGTCTGCGAACGCTACAGGTCGACCGGCGGCCATGGCATCGCGCTGGTGCTGCTCGACGGCGTTGTTGGACAGCAGTCTCGGTCGACTCGGCTCCTTCTCGTGGACGCTGCTGGAGCTATCGCTGTCGCGCTTCTTGCTGTTGGACCGTCGTGTTCGATACACGTGAATCTGCTCCCGGGACTTGACCTTCTTCCAGACGCGACCGTCGACTCTGCGGTCGCTGGCGATAAAGGCTTCGTTCTCTTGCAGCGTCTCGGCCACGATGCGGTCGGCCATGTCTGTCAGTGCTTGCTCCCGTTCCAGCGAGAGTAGCAGCCGCTTGGGCAGCGCATTGTCCGCGAGCGTGAAACTCTTCATGTCGGACTCGCACGGTCTCCGGTAAGTGGTGAAGTGGTCACCGTGAGCTGACGAGTGCGTGAAGAAGTCAGCGCATAGACGGCTGTCGATGCCTTGATTCGCCGGTGGCCGCGGGAAGTTTGCGAGCTCTGTCTGCCGGTGCCATCGGCTCGGCTTTGGAGCTGCTTGTCAAGTCTGTCTGCTTGCATGTCAACGCTCGCCTGGCTGCCAAGCGCAGGAAACTGAACGGGACCTCTGGCTGCCAGGACAGAGCAGTGCTTGGCGCAGGTGCCTTCAATTCCTCTGCTACACGTACTTCGTTGGCGATCGTCGCCGCGGCGGTAAGACACATCGGGCCACTGTTGCCCTTGGTCGCCGCGAAAGACAGCTCCAGCCTACCACTATGATCCTCGCGGTTCGAGCACTACAATGGAGCGCCTGGTGTCGACGAAAAGAGACTTCCACTGCAGCTCCAAGTCGAAGTATGTTGGCTTGTTAAATAAGGTGGTGCAGGCTGCACCGTTTAGCTAGTCTATTGGAGGGAGGCTGTGGCAACGTCCCAAGCAGAGAGCTCGCGTGCTTCAATGACGCACGACAAGCAGAAGGTGAACTGCTTCTGCGTGATGCCGTTGGTCGTGTCCACCGTGAGCTTCTTCTGAACGCTGCACTTGCCGCACGTAGCGCGTCGACAGATCGGACAGCCCGACGACGACTGCAGCAAACCGCCCAACTTGTTCAGGGGCTTACTGCACACGCCGCAGTCGGTGGACGCGTCGATTCCAGACGCGTCACTGCGTCGACGCTTGGCCATGAGCCACGCCAGCTTCTTGAGGTTGGAGCACTCGATCACACCGCCGCAGGACGCCACGTTCTGAGCCAGCAGCATGATGCCGTGGCCTTCCAACATGTCGCCTCGAGGGTCCACAAACCCGCGTCCAAACATCTCGACGGTCTCGTCGTCGAACTTGCGGGTGATGTAGCACATGGAGAGCTGCACGCGGATGATATTGCAGCGCTTCTCGAGCGACGGGAGCTCATCCAGCTCCACTGAGTGGATCAAATTGTAAAACACCCGCTCGCCATCGGAATCGAACGCCATCCCCATCGACTCGAGGTACACAAAGTCTCGTCGTGTGACGAACGATCCCAAGTCGGCGGTGGTCCACTTGAGGCCTACAAAACGGAACGGGTCCTCCTCGCTGGGTCCCTGGATGGTCGCCAAGACCTTGCGGTCGTCGAAAGGATCGTTCTTCACGTACGACCAGCGCTTGAGCCAGATGTCCTTGGTGTGCGCCAATGCGCCGTAGCCTACGTCTTCCACCTTGCCGTCGATCTTGCCGGTCGCCACCACTAGCGGCACATGCGACGGCTTCACTTTGGACAAGATGCTATCGACTAACGTGAAGGACCCGGCGTCGCTGGAGGAGCTGTGCGTGTTGGAGATCACCTCGTCCTCTGGAGTCGGTTCGTCGTCGAACGAGTAGGGTCGACCGGTTTCGAGCTGCTGCCTCTCCATCGCAGACAACGACAACAATCGCGGTCGACTCGGATCCTTTTCGTCGTGGCTTTGGCTGTGCATCTTCTGCTTGCCCCGTCTCGATCGGTAGACATGCAGCTTCTCCTTGACTTGACAAGCTTCCAGGACTCGCGCGGCAGATCTCGACCGTTGGCGATGAACAGTTCGTTGGCGTGCAGCGTCTCGGCGATAATGGCGTCGGCCGTGTCGGTCAGCGTCTCCTTCTGCGTCTTGGACAAGTGGACGCGGTCGGGCACCATCCCGGGGTGGCACCGACTTGGGCATGGAGGTGATTCCTTATTGAGTACTGCGGGACAAGTGGGGAATGAACGGCCGACAAGAAGCTCGGTGGGGCCCGCCCAACAGATGCGATGAGGTGACGGCCGTGAAGCTCTCTGGCTCGCCTCTGTCGGCGGCTCATGGATGCATTGCTCAGCGCATCTATGCCTTGTCGTCGACTCGTCTCCAGGTGTCGCGCCCCCCAAACTTTCGCGGGCGCGTCGCCGAGTTGCAGGGCTTGCTTGGCCATGCCACCGAGCCATCTACGAGGACTTGGTGGTGGTGGTTTTGGTGTTGGGCTGACGGTGGTGGTGTTCGAGCATTTGCTGCGTGGTGTTTTCCAGCTGGACCTTGGAGCTCCGATTGTAACACACCGAGCGTTGACTGGTGACGGAGCATCTGGCTGCCGAGTGTCAAGCAGGTGTCGTGGAGGACGCCGTCAAGCAGGTCGGGGCGCGCAATGTGCGTGTGTATTTGAATAGTCCGGCTGAGTTTGATGGACTGCAGCAAGCGTCTGCGCATAACGGTCTCGGAGCCGCCCGAAGGTTCGGCGGGCGCTCCCGGGCTGGTCCAACAGCTTGTTTTCTCATGCATACCAAGGATTCGTGCTCGGTCGGCCACCCCTCGGGAAATGTTTGCTGGTTATCTCCAGTTGCGGCGTCAGCTTTGGTTTGCGTCGTGCAACTTCCCCGCTTGGGAATCGATTGTTGTCTACGGCCAAACGAGGCGTTGATGGCACCCCTAGGCGGCTTCAAGCAGCGTCGGGGACGTTGGAAAGCTTTATCTGTCTTGCAAGCTGTCAACAACGTTGCGCCGAGGTAAGCGCAGAGCTTTGCAGGGGGATCAAGTTCGTCGCGAGGATCGATCCGCGGATAAACTCGAGTCGTTGAGCATCGTTGCGAGCGCGACTAGCGCTGTCATTCGATCGTGCAGACGATATCGGAGGGCAGTCGTGGTTGTCGCTCGCGATCTCCATCACCACCGAAGATCGCGAACTGCAAGTCGTTGCACGTCGTCAAGAGTGACACGAAGTTGAAGCTCCATGGCAAGACGGTTCTTATCGAGCAGCGCCGAAGCTTCCAGCAGAAGCACCAGCGTTGCCTCGGTGGCCGAACTGGTGAGGTGATAGCCGTGCAGCCCTTTTGCAAGTGTGGCCATGGCCATCACGGTGCCAAGGTCAGGCGTATCGGACTCCCAAGTAAAGGCGGTCGCTGCGATGGAAGCCGTCGCCACCTTCGGCGATCGAGACCAGACCCGTCGCATTAGCTTCGATGCGCGCCAGGCTCGAGAAACGCGAAGTGTTTGAGGCCGTGACGGATTTCCATCAAGCTCGACGGTCTTGCTGGTTCAGCGTCGCAAAGCTTATGCACTTGGACGCAGCACGTTTGACACGCGAAAAGGACACTCTCTGACCGTGGCAGACCGTGCTGCCTCCCTCACAATCCAATCGACGAAATGAAGTTCACGCTGCCTGACGGGGTGTTCCCACGCTACGATTATCCAAGAACCGGCAGGACGCACTGGCAGTCGAAGCCGAGACAGTCGTCCACGAGACCGTGAAGGCCAATGAAGCTTTTCTGGCGGACGGAGCGATATTCCAGACCCCCAAGTGGAAGTTGGTGCGGGTCAAGGAAGGACTGCACGTGTATCGCCAACGACCATTGCTCAAAACGGAGGAGGAAGCGGAGCCATCGTCACCGCGGTCGCAAAGCTTGAGAAGCAGAAGAAAGGGGTTAACTATTGCCGAAAGTTCGATGCAGGACAAAATGAGGCGACCAAGTGTGTCATTGATGGTACTGCATGGCACAGTGGATGGCACGCTGGACGACTCGATGTTCGGTGCATTTGCAGCGACCGACAATGCGTGGAAGTGGCGCAGCTCGCATATCAACGATCGTCTCGACGATGCACGGATCTTGACGAGTATCCGAGGCCCTACAAGACAAGACCCGTTCCGGTTTCTAGGCATCAAGTGGTTTGCGAAAGAACACCCAGCGGTGCTGACGGGGATCCTGCAACGACGAGATTTCCTCATCCTCGAAGCGGCAGGACTCACAACCGACTCAAAAGGAGAAAAGATCGGCTACTTCTTGATGCACTCGGTGACGCTGCCTGGCGAGATCCCAGAGCTCTCGGACATGGGGATTCTGCGAGGTACCTTGAGTTTCTGCTTTATTTTGCGTCAAAGCGGACCCGGACGAGTTGAATTGTATTGTCGAGGATTTAGTGACCCCCGTGGCGAAATGATGGAGCGTGTCTCGGTCGCGATCGCAGCTGAAGCGCTCATCAGTGCTGCGGGTATTGTGGACTACTCATACGTCAAGAAACTCATGTGGTTGATGCAGAAGAAGGAGCCGCAGTTTGTTACCGCAGACCAATACCAAAAACACCGTGATGGTCGCTGTGAATCGTGCAACAAGAACTTCACCACGTTTGGCTTGTTCGCGGTGGCTGCGGGCACGGCCACTGCTGGGTCCGGTGCTGCTTGTCAGATCTGCAAGAAAGTGGTGTGTGGCAAGTGCAGTGTGGTCAAGAAGATGACAGTTGACGTATCGAATACCGGAGCAGTCAAGCAATATCCGCTTCGGTTCTGTTTGGGGTGTCTACTAGAAGCGAAAGAGCAGTCTGCGTGGGGGATGGCTCTAACTGCTCTCGATTCATCGTCTGAGTCGTCGTCTACCTCTGGCTCGACTCCTTCGTCCCGGTCGTCTTCGATGCCACGGAGACCCGTTCACAGACGCGATGCTCGGTCGTATACAGAGTACCAACGCGCGAGTGCTCGCGTCTCTCGCCAGGATGAAATAGTTGCGGATTTCACTCACACTAAACGTCCTCAACGGTTCGAGACGAGTCCTGGAACTCGCTCAACAGAAGTACTCGGTGCTGAAAGAAGGTACCGAGCTCCGTCACCGCCAGCAACAGCGAGCTACACGATACCGAGAGCTCGCCACTCCGAGAGACCGAAGAGTGCAAGATATCGCTCTTTTCACTAGCTGCTGATGAGGTTGCAGGGCCAAATGGCTTGTTCCCACTGCACGACAAATTGCATCCATTGGAACATGAGACTGTCGGCATCTTGCACGTCCTTGCAGCTCGCCCAGTGATCGCTGACGACGTCGATGGTTGAGTCGTCGACCTCTGTTAAGGTGATGTAGCCTCCGCCATAAGTACTCCACTCCACTCCGTCGTGGCAAGCTTCGACTTGTCGATTGCGTTTGTTAGCAGCAGAGTCGACGATACTCATGCTCATGCCCACTTTGCGTTTGCCGTTTGGGAGCTGCCACCGAACGCGTCGAGCCAAGTACAGATACCGGACGATAGTTTTTCCGTGAATACTATGAACCAGCACCTTGTTGTCGGCGTCGAATTCTTGAAGAACTTGGGTGAGGATCTGGTGCTGTTGACTAAATCCCCATCGTGTCGGCGCCACCAACATCGGAGATAGATCCCGTTCCCGAAGCCGTGATACATTGTTCGCATCGTCGATAGAGCAGTTGATTCGTTTAATGAACTTTGAACGAAGCAATAGCGACCCATTTGCCCAGTTGATCCCGCGATACAATTTCCAACCAAACAACGTCGCCAGCAGCCCAGGTTCCGAAGCACCGACGTCGAATGCAGGGTCGAAGATATCTGAGATAGCTTCGTATTCCCCTTTGAGAATGGATGGAAGTAGAAGGACGGCTCATTGTCAGACAAATGCACTCGCCATCCAGGCTGCGGAAGTAGCAACGGCTCATTAGTCTCCAAAGCAAATTGCTTGACTCTTGCCTTGAACTTGGTGAACTGATCAATTCTCAATCGCAACGCTGCGTTCCAATGTTGAAGCGCTTCTCTTTCCACGACCAGCTCTTGCAGCTTCCTCATCAGTGGTGCTTGGTCGACGTCTTCCACTGACGACGGGTCTTCGTTCTGCAGGGCCTTGATCAGAGACTTGAGCTTCATCTCGAGGTGTTGGCGCTCGTCGACCAATTGAACCAGCTGCTGCTTCTTCCGGAGTCGGAATTCGACCATATTGGCTCGATGATGCTGGCGCTGGAGAACATTAAGCTTCTTCTTCATCTTGACTGAGTGTGGTGGTCTGCAGGTTATTGCGAAATGACAAACTTCATCCCTGTGGCGTGGCGTGACGTGAACAATACTGGTAGTTGGTAAACGAGGCTTACGAGAGCGAGTTGACCTCGTTACGGGCGTCATCCAGTGGGCAACCAGTGACTTGACTCACGCGATCACTCGAAACCGGGGCAATAATTTCGTGACGTGAGCCCGTGACGAATCAAATCGTGCATTCGTCAGACGCTTCACGCGATCTCGGTTTACTAGTACCTTATTTCTCCTCTACTCATTGAGTTTTCTCCACCAGTTGGCAGCTTGTGCGCCAGGATGGCGTGAAAATAAGAACTTGATCGCCTCGAAGGCACTCAGATCATGACAGGTTATTTGTAATAAATCCACGTCCTTGACATTGTCAGTGATGACCGATACGACGCCACCGTCAAAGTGGAATCACGATTCCATTACAACGTCTGTAGATAACGACGAAAGTGTTGTGATGCCAGGCACCACGTTAACATGGACGCTCGAGAACGAGAACGTTCGAAAGCGACAGCAACATCGCGTCCGGATGGTGGAGTTTCGACGGCAGAAACGACTATCAAGAAAGGACATGGAAGATGAATATCTCGTGCTCAAGAACAGGATGAAGCAGTACGTGGTGGCTGTGACGAGAGAGCTCAACTTTCGCCAACCAACAGATCAAATCATATCTAATAAATTACGTGAGGTTGTGGTGAAAATAAACCAGCTTCAGGACGAGAATTGGGCTCTACAGAAGGAGCTTTCACGACACCAGAAATATTGGCAAGTGCTGCAGGATTGTACACGTGAGCTGTATGTTCCTAGTGGCTACGAACGAGAAGGATGGTTGGTCAATTTCAACAACGGCGAGCCGCCGTTCTTCATTCATCCTTTCTCTGCTGCAGATGTGACCACTGCAGCTCGTGGATATGTCCCGAAGTTGGAGACCGCAATGTTTGTTGGGAATTTCTTTGGTTGGACTTTGAATCGCGCAATGAACACGGACGTGGGGCGATTGGAATTGCACGCCCAGTTTACCAAGCGCCTCCCATGCTCTTTAGACACTGCGATTTCATCGACATGTTCCCAGAGAAAGACATTCGCCCGTTCAGTCTCCCACCGATGGATTGGAGCTGCAACCAACGACGTAAAGTCGCTTTCCAAGTTCTTCAGGAATTCGGACCAGATTCGATGGTACTTGTCGTCAATATTCCCGGTCCAAGACACTATCGCTGTATCTGCGTCGCCCAACGAGCAGCAACGAAATCAGCGGAAGGCAGACGCCAATTTTGTATTCAAGTTTGTGATCCTCGACTCCAAGGAGAACAAAAGTTGGCGTGATATGATGCAAGACGAGGTCGAATGGATCACTGAAGGTGGAGCGGAACTCACTCTTACTGAGGTTGATGCCTCCACAATTGATGCGTCGACGATCCAATCGGCGACATGTGAAAATCAACTACATGCTCAACAAATGATGCTGCAATGGACGAACTTTACAGTGCAATGGGAGCAAGCAATTCTACCCGAAAATCTGCTTAGTTGGTAAGCAAATAGTCTCGTTGTTTAAGGTTTGAAAAGCAAGTTGGAAGGCACCACGATTTGCTCCCATCGAACAGCGATATGTGTCCACTGGATCATCAAATGATCTGCATGAGCCTTACTCTGACAGTCAGCCCAGTGTTCGTACAAAACGTCGGTGGTGCTGTCATCAACCTCCGTCAACATGAGAAAGCATCCGCCCTCTGTAAGCCACGCGACTTCATTCATGCCATACTCCATCGACTGTACAATTTTAGCGCTCTTTGAGTCGACCATCAAGACACCGAACGCCATTTTCCTTCTTCCATCTGGTAGGATCCACTGCGCTCTACGAACGAGCATCAGATAGCAGTAGTTTGGTCGACCAGGGACGTATTGGAACATGACACGGGATTCAGAGCCAAACTCTTGCAAAACTTGCGTTGTGGTTTCTTCGTGCTGCCGGGAGCCATATCCGATTGGTGTCATCAGTACCGGAAGAACTTGATCTTCCTTTGCCCACGAATTTCCAGCGATAGAGTCGATCGAGCAAGAAATTTGCTTCGTAAAGCGAGTGCGAATCGTCGAGGAGTTTCCAAGCGTTGGGGCTCGATGAACGCTCCAACCCAAGAATGACCCCATTGGCAATGTGCAGAGCGTATCTCCAGCAAATGCAGCGTCGAATGGGCTTGGAGAGGCATCGAACTCTGCTCAGGTGAACGGCACAAAGTAGAAGAATAATCCATTGGCAAACTTCACCCACCAGCCAAACTGTGCGTTCGTTCATAAAGGCGAAGGGTCAATTCTCAGACAAAATTCTTGTTGACCATCCCTGAGCAAACGTGCAAGCACTTGGTGACGTTCAATTTCCGTTCGAAGCGCAGAGTTTTGAGCCCACAGCAACTCTCTCTCCACGACCAACTCACGAAGCGAACTCATCGTGTTCTGGCCCCTTGACTGGACGGCATTCCCACTGGCTGCTTCTTTACGAACGACCGCCTCGAAGGTCTTGACTTGAAGTTCCAGTCGACGGCGTTCTTGGAGCATTTCTTCCCATTCGACTCTCTTCTTGGACCGATGTCTTGCCATCCTGGAGCAGTGGCGGTGGCGTCTGCATTCCTCCTTGTACCTCGAGCGAAGTGTCTCGAAATCGGGCAAAACTTCTTCGTTGTCGGACGCAAGTACTGCCGTCATATTTGACTTTGATCATAAGGAGTTGTTGTTGTTGTTGTGGAGACCGTCGTAGGTTGATGAGTGGCTGACGTGAGCTTTGCGATCCCATCGCTTGGTGTGACACATCACTGCTGTTTTCCCCCACGCGCCCCTATTTTACCGATTTCACACTTACATGCGAAATCTGTCGTCAATCACCTCGAGTAAGAATGGCACTCGCGAGCATGAGAGACTCAAAATCTCTCGACTTCATTGTAGTTGAGCGAAGACAAAGGCGAGATTGTCATCGCTAAGCTGTTTCCAGAGTCCAAGAGAGCACCAAATGACCGGAGAGCACATCAATGAGCACTCACAGTCTTATCCAAGGAATAATGCGACACCGTTTACGCCATGGACATCCGTGTTGGCGTACAGGTTCAATCAAATCGACGTTGCCAATCTCACGTCACAAACGTAGATCAGTTTCCTATTTGTCAAGACACGTGAGGACGAGTTCTACCCATGACGACACCTATTGCACCACTCGTCATCACAGACGTCTGCGTCGCTGACTTCTTCAATGATATTGACCGTGTACTGCTGCCGTATCTGCCGATGGTCGAGGACGAAGTGGAACGGAAACGTCGACAGGAATGCACCAGGCTGGTTCAGTTTCGTCGCAAGAAGAAAACTCAATTGGGGCAACTAAATGAAGAACGTCGTCGACTTGAAATGCAGATGAAATTCTACGAGAACTTGGTGCGTCAAGAAGCATCCACCAGCGGACCGTCTCAGTGTGGGAACCATCCACTGCAGGAGCTGCGCAAGTTGATCGTTGAGAAAGACGTACTGTCGACTCAAAACGTGGCGCTACGGGAGGAACTCCATCGCCATACAACACTCCACAATCTGCTCAAGGCATACCAGGACGAAGTCGTGGCTTCGAGCTATACCGACGTGAATGTTCTGTCCAAGAACGACGGACTGGGCTGGTGGGTCGAGCTTCTTGGAGGTGAGTCTTCGTTCTACTACCAGTCACTCTCAAAGACTCAACTGGATGAGTTCAAAGACCCGTTCCAGCCAGGCTTCGACTCTGACTCGCCATCCAGCATTTTTATGGGAATTTTGCTGGTTGGGACGTATATCGAGCACCAAAGTCCCCAGAGAACCCACGATTTGTCCGTATTCGATCCACGAAACGTGTCCAGTGCTCGATCGATGCTCTTTATCAGTCATCGATCACCAAACAGAAAGATTATCTCCCACTACTGGTCGCACCGATTGGCTGGGGTTTCGACAACATGGCAAGGTCACGACTCAAGTCTTGCAGACTTTCCATGGTGGAGAACGCTTGATGCTGCATAATATACCGGGCCCTACAAGCTTCCGGTATTTGATGATAGTGCAGCGTGCACAATGGGAACTACGCGATGGGAGGCGGAAAATGGCCTTCAGTATGGTCATGATTGACCCCAAAATCACCAGCAGCACAAGCACGGAAGATCGTCAGAATAACGTTGAGTGGATGACGGACGGTGGCAACTACTTGACGCTGACGGAAGTGAGCGAGCACACTACGGACGTCGTCCACGAACAATGGGCGACCAGCCAAAGCGAGCTACACGCGGAATATCTCAAGATCCACTGGACTAACACCAGCGTCAGATGGGAACAAGGCATCGTACCGTCGAATCATCTCAAGTTTTAAGACTTCAGAAGGCGCGCCGGCGAGACAAGCTCTTCCCAACGTACAGCTTCGTGACCCCACTCAATCAGTAGCTGCTGTGCGTGGAACTCGTTCTTACAGCCAGTCGAGTTGTCGTAGGATACTTCTAACGTCGAGTCATCGAGCTGCGATAGAGAAATATATGCTCCTCCTTCACAGACCCAAAGCACATTTTCTCGCGAGCTTTCAGCTTCTCGATTCCGTTTGTTCTTTGTTGAATCTGGAATCGCAATCGCGTAGAGTATCGAGCGTCTACCATCAGAAAGTGACCGTCTTCGGTGCAATAAATTCAAATATCGTAAGTGTCGCGATTTCTGTGGTAGGTTGGTCACAATGACCACTGTATCGTCGTCGAGTTCCTGCAGTTTTTGAGCAGTAAAAGTGGCTCGATGGACACGCGGAGACAGCTCTGGAGTCGTCAAAACCGGCCACGACTGCTGATCCAGTCGATCCATCGCAATACCCGCTGTTCCAGCAGCGCAGTGGATTTGTTTGGTAAATCTCACACGCGTGACCATCCACCGCTTATTGGCGTGACATTTCAGCGGAACTCGCTCCACTTTCCACCCCAATAACTGTCCAACTTCTTCAAACTCCTCTGCGTGAGCAGCTCGGAAAATCTCGTCGTATTTCTTCACTGTAGCGACGCATTCCTGCATCGTAAACGGGTGGAAGTGGAAGGACGGAGCTCCATCCTTAAAGCGGACTCTCCATCCGTCTCCATTTAAAACACTCTCCACCCCATCGACAGTTAAGCGATCAGCTTCGGAGAAAATCATCTTCTGGAGCTTGTGGTGACTCAGAGACTCACAAAGCGAGGCATTCTCCGTCCGCAGGTCTTCTTTCTCAACGATTAAGTGCTGTAGTTGATGGTGTAATTCCATCGCCTTGTCGTCTGATTCTTTAAATATTGTCGCCTCCTTTTTCCATTTCACAACGCTCGTTTGCATTTCAGCTTCGAGCTGTTGGTACTGAGACCGTAAGGACGTCTCTTTCTGCTTCTTACGCAGTCGATACTGCACCATTTCTTGGCGGTGGATGCGTAGTTTACGCTGTTTGGGGTCTTCTTGTTTGGGTGGGGATCTTCCACCACTCTCCATTGCCGTTGCTTAGACTTGGGGCCCTTCTTAAACTGCACAGCGACGATCATGTCTGTCTCCTTCCACCTTTTCAACTGCCGGTTTAACATGTAAAGGACAAAGAACAAATACTGTGGGAGATTGTATGGGCGATACAAAGTCTAGTAAATTTTACTGAGGTCGTCAACATCGATCATGGTGATTCAACGACGTGTGGCTCACAACGATTGATGAGCTTGCTCTACTTACAGCATCAACGCTTTTCCTGGCGCTACGAGTTGCTCCCACCTCGTGACGATCTGTCCAAAGGTGACGAAGTGGCTCTGCGCCTGTCGGTCATCTTTACAGGGCCCCCAGTGCTCAAACGCGACGTCTGTTGCTGTATCATCCACCTCCGTCAGAGTGAGGATGCAGCCGCCGTCCTTGACCCAGTAAACATTGTTTGGAAGCGTATCCTCCGCGTCATGACTGCGAGAATTGGCTGCAGAGTCAGTGATGACAAAGGAATATTTGAGGACGCGCTCGCCTTCATCTTCCCCCACTTAGCACACTGCGATACGGCCAAGTAGCGGTAGTTGGTCTCGCCCGGATAGCTGCGCACGATAACCCGCGAGTGTTCGTCGAATTGCTGCAACGTTAGCAGGTGGATATCCTCCACAAGACCCAAGTTCCTAGCCGTAGCGAGTACCGGCCACTCGTTCGACCCGTCTTCCCTTTGTATCGCGTTTTGGATCGATTCGACCGAGCAGCGCAACCTCTTGGAGAACCGGACACGACCGACTATCGGTAGCTGATCTGTCTGGGTCTTTGCCAATGCTGCGTGATGCACGTCCCACCCGAGAAACGTACCAGCCAAAGTCAAGTCTGCGGTTGGCTGTGCAGCGAGACCGGCGTCAAACTCTTGTCGACTGAATGGATAGAAGAAGAAGGACGGCTCGCCCCGAGGGAAGTACACACGCCAACCTGCTTGCTCTTGGACTGGCTGCCATACAGACGAGATACACCGCGCAATCACATTAGGCATCCTCTCAACGTCCACAGCAACGTTTGGAATGAGTTTGGTGCTTGCAGTCCGGACCACTCGAAGGTACTTTTGGTAACCAGCGAGTTGCTGTCGAAGAGCGATACTCTCCTCTCTCAAGGCTTCTCGCTCGAGTACCAGTCTCTGAGTCTCTGTGTACGGCCCAGATCCACCGTGAACCTTCAGTACGTCGGTCTTCCTGGACAGTTCTTGTTCCAGTCGACGACGTTCTTCAAGCAGACGCTCCTGCTCGGCCTTCTTCCGGTCTCGGAAGCGAGTCATGCGGTTGCAATGCAGTAGCATCTTCCGCTGCTTCCTGAGCTCTTGAGGCCATTTAAGAAGCTCAGCTCGCGACGGAGGAACGCTGAAGTCGATGTCCACTTGCTGATGGTCGGCAATCACGTCAGAAATGGAATGAGTTGGGACTCAAGTCACCACCGACGACAACTTTGATTACCGTTCATGGTCACGACAAACCCAAGCGTAAACAGGAGGAAGCAGCTTGCCGCTTTACTTGGCATGCGACTCGTGACGTGAGACCACTCAATGAGGCTCCATTTCCGTTCCTCGCACGTGTTCACAGCCATCTACGTTGGCGTGACGCTTACTCAATTTCCGTTCCTCCGGATACTCCGTTTAGGCTCCATTTCCATTCCTCCCATGTGTTCACAGCCAACTTCATTGGCGTGACGCTTACTAACAACGCTGCACGCCTATCCAGGCTTACGCCGATTCATAGGTCACGAAGCTTGCAGGCTTTGCCGCCGCAAACAACAGCAGTTGTACCTGTACACGTCCCAGTGCTGGCTCTCTGGTCACGTCACCATGTGTGATGCCGCCACTCGCCAAAGTTCCTACTCACCGACCACCCATGGTCTCGGTTATCTCCCTGGACACGCTGCAAGTCACTGCCGACGGCGACTTGATGGACGTCATGGCTATGAAGCATTCGAAGCGAGAGGTCCAACGCCAGCGGATGGCGAGGTGGAGACAGCAGAAGAAAGCGTCGATAGTCAGTTTGAACAAGGAGCGGCAGCAGCTGGAGAAGAAGCTGCAACGCTCGCTCCACAAGGCTCGAGATGTTGCAAAGCCTTTAAATGTGACTGAAGATATCGCACAAGAAGCGTATCGGCAAGTGACGGTGGAGGCGGCCGAATTAACCGTAGAAAATCAAGCACTAAAAGACGAGATTGCAAGGCGCATCAAGTTCGAGGAAAGGATTCGATCCGAAGAGGAGAGTATGAAAAATGAACCACCGGAGACCACCACGACGACAGCGACGACGACTCTGCATCAAGACGTGTTGGGGTGGAGAGTGTGTTTTCTAACGATGCACCGTCCTTCCACTACTTCCCATTCGCTAGAGTGGAGTTTGACGCTGCTTTGAAGCGGAATATCGAGCTATTGAGAAACAACTATTCGGCCTCAGCTACGGTGGGCAAGTTGTTTGGCTGGACGGCGGACTATTCCCCTTTGAAACAAAACGTGTTTGGAAAATCGTTCATGGCGCACGGACACTTCTCCAGACGTCTAAACTGCTCGATTGAGCACATTGAGTCTGTGCTGCCGCGTTTGCCCATAGATCTGTGGCCTGTGGTCGCTACGTCTCGAAGTTGGGGACACGTTCAGAATGGAGTTGCCTCCCAGCAAGTGCTGCAGACATTCGATCCGGACTCGCGAGTGTTAGCGTGCAATATTCCTGGCGACGTGCATCTCCGATACATTGCGATGGCTCAGCACGCACGCAGAAGACTAGCAGACGGGAAGCGAGTGGATACGTACACTATTGTGGTCTCAGACCCCAACTTTGACAGTGAAGAAGACCAAAACGAGGTGCTTTGGCTGAGCGAAGGCGGCACGCAGTGTACCATCACTGCGGTGGATGAGACTTCGACGGATATTGTGTACGATCATTGGGCTGGATGCCGAAGCGAAGCGCTCGGACGGGGCTGTATATCGACTGGATCCGGTTCGTCGTGCAGCTAGAACAGAACGTGTCGCCAACAAGACTGCTAGCTCTGTAAAATATAACTGTGACTTACTAACTGTAGAGCGAACGTAAACGCGATTTGGCCTGATGTCGTAAAGAAGCAGAAACCCCAGTGCAGTGCCCGTGCGCAGCGTACAAGTTCAACAGCACAACCACGCATAACGTTTCTGTGATGACTCATGAAATAGCCCGTACAGGTTCCAGCGGAAGCTTTGCCAACTGATCCCGTGAGTGAAGCATTTCCAAGAAGCAAAAGAAGTCAACAAGTCCGGTTTCATTTCTGCTATAGTACCAGTAGCTGCGTCGGGGACGACCTGTAAACGTTCTTCAAAGTCGAAACAAACCAATGGAGTTTGTTTTCCTAGTAGCACCAGCGTTTTCTTTCCCGGTTGAGTGGGGACCACACGGTACGGAGTGGAAAGTTCGGAGTATGTTCATAAAGCTTACAGATTACTCTTGCCGGTCAAAACCCTGATGCCGTGTGCTCTTGTGACGTAAACCCTCGCTTAATTGTACAGCAAGTGTGGAAACCTAGTTTCACGAGATGGACAATCGTGTGGGCTGGCCAGACATTACTGCAAATAGCTACCGTGATGTATTTTGATTTGATCAGTCCTCGGGACACAAGTCACAGCCACGTGCTTGGTGAGAAGTCAGCTGGGTCGTGATACTACGCGAGCTTTGCTGCTGCCGACTCCCAACCAGATGATCCCTCGCACTGACCATTTCTCCGGCTTACAGTCACGTCAACTGAGTTTCGTCGTAGCTCAATGGTCTCCGATACCTCCTCACCGATATCTCCAGCGCTTCTTGTCGAGAGTGACGGCGCTACAATGAAGCGTGAGAAAACCTCGACCTCAGACTCTTGGGAGCTTATTCAAGAGCAATGGCAGAAAGAGCAGCAACGGCGACGAATGGTGCGGTGGCGTGTGCAGAAGAAGGAGAAGATGGCCGACATGAACCGAGAGTGGCTACAGCTCGAGAAGAAACTGCGACTGCGACTCAACCAAGTGCGAGTCAAAGCGGACACGTCTCTTAACTCTGCTTTGACTTTCCAACAACTCACCGTCGAGACGGTAGCTCTACGGAGCGAGAACATCACTCTACAAGAGGAATTGGCCAAGTACAGCACGTTCGATGGCGTCTTAGAACGCGAAACTCGAGAGATGGAGAAGGAAGCCGAGGTATCCCCGCCGTTGACGTCCTTGCTGTCGTCCCGAGATGCGTTAGCTGTCCATCAAGACAAACTCGGCTGGCGAGTTTTCTTCCCGAACGAGGAGCCTTCTTTCCACTTCCATCCGTTCTCAAGAGAAGAGTTTGATGCCGCTTTGAAGCGCAACGATCAATGGTTAAGTGGACACTCGTGTATCGCGACCGTGGGGAAATTATTCGGCTGGACGGTGGACTACGCACCGCTTGCAAGAAATGCTGAAGGCTCGGTCATCGCTCACGCCAAGTTTTCAAGACGCTTGCATTGCTCATTGAATCAAGTACAAAGGTCTTGCCAAAGACCAACAAGAACACGTGGCCAGTGATTATCGCGCCAAGGAGTTATGGACGGACTCAGAACGGGAAGATCTCGTACCAAGCGCTCCAGAGCTTCGACGAGTTTGCTCACGTGTTGGTGTGCAATATTCCAGGGGACATTCACCTCCGTTATATTGCAGTGGCGCAGCATACCCGAGAGATTTTGGAGAATGGTAAGCGGGCGCATTCCTACTCCATCTTCCTCACGGAATCGAAAGCTTCGAAGAGCAATCAAGATATTCATGAGGCGCAAAATGTGCAGTTGGTGACGAACGGAGGCACGTTTTGTACCTTCACAGAAGTCGATGAGAACACGACGGATGTGGAGTATCATCACTGGGCTGGTTGTTTGAACGAGAGTCTTGGACGAGAGCTGTACATCGACTGGATCCGCTTCCCGTGCTGATGGAGCAGTACGTGTCTTCAGCGAGATTTCTTACGCTGTAACGTTTACCAAAACGAGTTGTTGGTCCCAGAAATTTGAGATTTTTGCTGCTGATTGCTCCATTTGCTTCTTGGTTTCGCTGCCATGAGGGTAGAATTATTGACCATAATATTTTCAAGCCCGATGATGCCATTTTGGCGACATGACGGGCGTCATCTACAAGACAAAGGGCTCTCCGGGTTTATACCGGTATGCTTGCCGATCGGTTGATCTCTGCACACTTAGGCCTTACACCGACGTTACCAGTCGATGAATTCGTCGCCTTCGTGACGGGATCACATTCGAACTCTCTACGGACACGTGTCAGGTAAAGAACTTCCTTTCTTAGAGCCACCAGTGCTTGACGTTTGAGCTTTGCTGTCGATCAGACCCATAATCATCGGTAGAGGCGAGTCCCTTTCGTTTGTGTGGCAAAGAGCTCAGCGCCATGAAGGCCAAGGCGGAAGGCTGGGCTGCGGACCAGACGCAGCAGTGGATGAGCGAGGTTCAAGAGGAATGGCGACGAGAGAAACACCGCCAGAAAATGGTGCGACTGCGGTCTCGCAAGAAGCAGAAGCTCGCGGCGATGGTCCAGGAACGACGACAGCTCGAGAGGAAAATGCCAGGGCTTGTGGCGGGGGCTCGCTCTGCCATCGACGTCTGTGAACGCAAGTTGCTCAAGCTATCGATTCAAGAAAAGACGCGGCTGCTTGCTGTCGAGTCAGCGATGCTTTCCAACGAGAATATCGCGCTTCAGAAGGAGATTAAAGGGCACGAGACACTCCATGGTGCTGTGGAATATGTGAACAAACATTTACTACAAGAAGCAGCGTCAACGACAAGTACCTCGTTAGTTCTACCACGTCAAAATGCAAGCCAGTCAAGTTGGATTGTCGACTTCCCGAGCCAAGAAGTCCCGTCGTTTTACTTCCATCCCTTCTCGTCGAATCAAGTGGACTCTCTATTCGATCTCTGCGATGCGAGACGCGTTCAGTATCGACAAGTATTGGGAAAATTATTCGACTGGACGGTGGACTACGCACCTCTGCAAAGTGCATCAGACAAGAAAGCTTTAATGGCTACTGCTCGGTATACCAAGCGCCTAACTTGCAGCTTGGGCTATGCAGAAAGAACCGCAAAAAGTGTTCCCTGCAATTCGTGGCCGTTGCTGACAACACCGAAGAACTGGGGACGGTATCAGTATGGAACTGTTTGCTGCCAAGTTTTGCAGGAATTCGACCCAGAAAACCGCGTGTTGGTGTACAATGTCCCCGGTAAAGTGCATTTGCGCTACCTCTCGATATCGAAGATCCGACGCAGAAAGAGAGCAGACGGCAGGATGGAGTATGTGTTCTACAATATTATCGCGGATTCGAAAGCCAACACGAACGAGATTGACGTGGAGGAAGTTAGTGAACATCTCCAATGGATCGACGACGGAGGTTGCGTGTTGACCTTCGTGGAAGTGGATGAAGACACGATTGAGGTTGTGTACGAACACTGGGCTGGGTGCCATAGCGAGATCCGAGGATGCGAGATGTACATCGAATGGATCCAGTCCATTATCCAGTTCGAGCAGTATCTGGTGCCAGCGAGGTTGATTTTTCTAGCAAATCCGTAGTAAGAGTTGCGTTAAAACGTGTAAGTCGTGTTGTAGTATGTGCGGTTGTACATTGTTCTCTTCTTGTTTAATATCTCCTTGCTCCACCTCGGCTTTACTTTCTCTACAGCATAAAAATTCAACAGATCCTTGAGCTGTCTCAAGCGTCATCGTTCACTTCACTTCATGGTGACGAGGCTTAATCGTGGCCAGCGCTATCTCGTTGGTGACCTCGGAGCGTCTCTGCCAGCACTGCCAGGTTGTGGACGCCCCAGCGTCCACCCGGTCGTCGAGCTACTTGGCCTCCAACCGCCAACAATAGCAGGCACTTGAGGTGGTTCATTGGAGAGACCGGGGGCCGGCAGGCCCCGGTATCTCAGGTAAACCTTCGCTATCTCCGGAACTCCGGTCCGACGGTCGCCGCTAAATTTATTTTGTGCTTGGCGGGGCGCCAAACAGATCCAAACGCCCAGTCGAGGCGCTTGGACAAGATGAAAGTTCCTGTGTGTGACTCCGCTCAAGGTATGCTTTCGGTTGACGGATAGAGGAGATTAATTCAACTTGCAATGGACAATCGCGCATTCCCACCCCAGCTCGTGTATCCAGAAACAACTAATGCTGACTCGGACATTATCGCTATATTTTCTGTTGATGGTGAGAGCGGCGAGGGCAAGGTGTAACCAAGACACTGCACCTCGTCGCGGAGCCACGCGTGGATAGCGTGTATGCAGGTGCGATGGAACCGCGACAGCGTTCAAGATGCTGTGGTTGCTGTGAAGCAGCAACTGCAACGGGAACGGCAACCACGAAGCGCGTGGGTGCAAAGGATGCGTCAGAGGACGCGCTCTATAGGTGAGCTAGAGGTAGACAAGTCGAACTAGACCTCACTCTGCATTTCAATCTCTCACTTCCGAAAATACACACTGCTCATCAAGTCGACTACAGTCTTCCTTCCGTTGCGCACTTCAGTTCCAAGTGGTTATGAGCCCAATATTGGGGCCAGACGACATCCTGAAAGATGGAAATTATTTCCATTGGGAATTTAATGCAAGAATGGCGTTGGCGAGGAAGGACCTGCTGCTTCACGTCACATTGAAGTCAGACGAAGTGATGCCCGGTATCGACCGTACCTCCGTGGCGTGGACCACGGCTGACATGAAAGCGTTTGCTATCCTGACTCGGCTGCTGAGCCCAGTTTACCAGGCGATGGTGCGCGAAGCGACATCCGCGCGACATGCATGGGAAATACTGGAGTCGTTCTTTGTGCGACGAAGTCTGCACAACCGCATCCAGCTACGTCGCCAACTACACGAGTTCAAGATTGTGCCGGGTAGCAGCTTACTCGACCATTTATTGAATTTCGACACGTTGTGCATGAATATTGCTGCTGTTGGTGATCCCCTCCCCGAGGACGAGAAGTTAGTCATACTACTGGGAAGTCTCTCGTCCGAGTACGACTCGATGGTAAAAATCATAGAGAACAGCGCAGGTGTTGATCTCCTTGGTGCGAAGGAGATGCTTCGCCGAGAATACGAAAGAGCTCACACAAGAAGTGAGGCTGAGGTTGCGCTGAAGGCTGAATACAACCATGGACGTGGGCATCTCCGAGGAGATCGCTCTAAACGGCGTACAGGACGTGGTGGGTTCACGCGTCATGCTGGACGCGGAAGTTTTGTTGGGAAGTGCTTCAACTGCGGTCGTGTCGGGCACAAGAAGGTGAACTGTCCCGACATCAGCTCACGAGATAGCGCTAGTGCTGGAGAGTTTGTATTCTCGGCCAGTGCGGAGAATTCGGGAGGATGGCTGCTGGATAGTGGCGCAAGCAGCCACATGACATTTTGTGCTGCGGACTTTGAATCGTATCGGGCGCTGAAAGCGCCGATCGATATTGGCATAGCAAATGGCCAGAAGATGACAGCGGTCGGCGTAGGCAATGTGCGATTGCAGCTGGCCAATGGCGCTCAAGTTGTTATGCAAGACGTACTGCTGGTTCCTTCTCTCGATCGGAGGCTGATTTCAGTATCGGCAATGGGCTCGAAGAATGTCGAGGCGCGCTTTCGAGGAGATAGCTGCAAGCTTTTGGTGCAGATGGCACGCTGGTGACGGAGATACAGCGTCAGGGAAAGCTTTTCGTTTTGACGGGCAGTGCAGGAATCGCAGCAGATCTGCCGCAGGAACAGGCAAATTTGAGCACGGCAGAAGGTGATGCTTCATTATGGCACGCACGCCTAGGACATCCTCCAAGCCGCAGAATGAAAGAGATTGTTGCGTCGAGTTTGGATTTGCCACGACAGCTGACAATCAAGAGCGACATCGACGACGATGAAGTCTGTTCGGGATGCATGAAGGGAAAACTGTCGGTGACGAAGTTTCCCAAGTCTGCAAAGTCCAGTGTGAAGACACAACGCGTGCTCGCTTTGGTTCATAGTGATGTCATGGGACCAATGAACGTGAAGACTGCAGGGGAGCACGGTATGTGCTCACCTTTATCGATGACTATTCTCGATATACCATGGTGTACTTCTTGAAGGCCAAGTCCGAAGTTATGGACAAGTTCAAGCTGTACAAGACATTCGCAGAGAATCAGTTTGGACGGAGCGTCCAATGCATTCGAACTGACAACGGCGGGGAGTATGTGAACCACAACTTTGCGAAGTTTTGCCAGGCTCATGGAATCATGCACCAGACGACTACCCCGTACTCTCCGCAGCAGAACGGGGTTGCAGAGAGAATGAACCGTACCATCATGGAGATGGCAAGGTCGATGATATACCACAAAAATGTCGACAAACGCTGGTGGGGAGAGGCCGTCAGTACAGCGGTGTACATCATCAACCGAATTCCGAACCACCTGGGTCAAGGTACTTCGCCGCATGAGATCGTCTGGGGAGCAAGCCTGAGCTTGGGCACCTCAGAGTATTTGGTGCTCGAGGTTTTGCCCACATCGACAAGTCTAAACGCAGAAAACTGGATGCGAAAGCATTTGAGTGCATCTTCTTGGGGTACTCGGAAACGTCCAAGGCTTACCGGGTGTGGAATATCACGACGGACAAGCTCGTGATAAGTAGAAGTGTTCGTCTAGACGAATCCGACGCTACTCGCTATTTGCAAGTCGTTGCACACGATGGTGACTCTGGTATCACTGCCAGTGATGAAGGTGATAATGATCTCACCGATGCCATCGACCCCTTGGCGCCCGTGGCACCATCAGCAGAATCCATGGATACGGACGAAGACATGCTGGAGACTCCGCCTGTGGACGAGCAAATGGGGAGGATGACAATACAGCACATCGGCTGGCGCTTGAGCACGTTTCAGAACCACCGCTACTGGAAGATGCTGCTGATAACGAGGTTTTGCCCGTCGACAGCGGAAATCAATTGGTGGTAAGACCTGTTCGCAGGGAATTACGGTCGGCCATGCAAATTCAACGTGAGCCATTTGGTATTGTCGACAGTGACCGAACTGTTTTCTCGTCTGCTCCACGCCGTGCTCTCCCGCTTGGTCGCCATGGAAATCAATTGCTCACACTACCAGGTATTCCAGACACATGTGACAGCTCAGAGTCTGTCGTTGAAAGTGGGCAAGGCGAAGTGCGAACTCAAGGCTCGAGTAATACTGGCCGTCGTGACAGCAAACGTCAGCGTACTTTCAGCGATGAACAAGCCAATCTGTCTGCAGAAGTACCCAGAAGCATTCATGAAGCCATGAATTCTGATGACGCAGAACGTTGGAAGCAAGCGATGAAACAGGAACTTGACACCTTGGAGAAGAATAACACCTGGACCTACGTCACGCCAGGAGATGCCAAAGTCATTGGATCGAAGTGGGTGTTCGCTTTAAAAAGGAACGAAAAGGGCGAAATCACTCGCTACAAGGCCCGACTTGTTGCACTTGGCTGCCACCAGAAGTTCGGTATCGACTACGACGAGACATATGCTCCGGTCATTAACATGAACTCTGTTCGTGTCTTCCTCAATCGGAATCTGACACTGAAGCACAAGGTGGAGCTTGTCGACGCAGATGCGGCATTCACACAGGGCTATATGACGGAGAGAGTACTGATGAAGCCTCCACCCGGAATTGCTGCGCCACAAGACATGGTATGTTTGCTTCTTCGAAGTCTTTATGGGCTTAAGCAGGCAGCGGCAATATGGTACCAGACGTTGACGAAGGTGCTCACGCAAATGGGCTTTAGAGCCTGTGGATCCGATGCATGCGTGTTCGTGAAAGTCGTCGGGGATTCGTCAGTCTACATTGGAGTGTACGTGGACGATATGCTCATCGGTGCCAAACATCAAACTGAAATTGATGCTGTCAAGAAGGATCTTGCGAGCCACTTCAAAATCAAAGAACTTGGGCCGCTCACGTACGTTCTTGGAGTAAGAGTGGGTTATTTTCCTTCCCAAGGGCACATGGTTCTCTCCCAGCAATCGACAATCGATCGGATGGTCGAGAAATACAACCAGCGTGACGCACGAGGCACATACAATCCGTGTTCTCCCGGTGAACTTCTTGTGAAACAAGCTACGACTCCAAATCAGCAAGCTGAGATGCAGAAACGACCGTATCGTTCACTGATAGGGTCGCTTTTGTATGTCGCAATGGCAACTCGACCCGATATCGCATTTGCGGTGTGTCGATTGAGCCGATTTGTCGAGTCTCCTGGCGAAATTCACTGGAAGGCTGCCGTACGAGTGCTAAGATACTTGAAGCAGACCTCAAGTGTTGGCCTGAACTACAAGGTTGCACTAAACGGTGATCATCCAGTCGCTTTTAGCGATGCAGATTGGGCCGGCGACATGGGCGAGCGAAAATCTGTTTCGGGCGTGATGATTGTGATGAACGGAGCACCGGTGATATACAAGTCACGGCTGCAACGAACTGTCGCGCTGAACTCAGCAGAGGCCGAGTATATGGCTCTTTCACTCTGCGTACAAGAAGTTTTGTGGGTACGCAGTCTCCTACGTGAAATGGGTCTCCACATGCACGAGTCAACTGTTGTTCACGAGGATAACCAGAGCACGATCGCGATTGCAAGTAATGGAGGGTATCAGTCGCGCGCCAAGCATATTGACGTGAGGCACCATTTCATCAGAGATCACGTAGCACGTGGTACGATTCGACTTCAGTATCTACCGACACGACTACAACTCGCGGATTACCTCACGAAAGGATTGCCCACCAAAGTGTTTACCACGCTGGTCACGAAGAGTGGCGTCCACGACGAGTTGAGGGGAGTGTTGATGGTGAGAGCGGCGAGGGCAAGGTGTAACCAAGACACTGCACCTCGTCGCGGAGCCACGCGTGGATAGCGTGTATGCAGGTGCGATGGAACCGCGACAGCGTTCAAGATGCTGTGGTTGCTGTGAAGCAGCAACTGCAACGGGAACGGCAACCACGAAGCGCGTGGGTGCAAAGGATGCGTCAGAGGACGCGCTCTATAGGTGAGCTAGAGGTAGACAAGTCGAACTAGACCTCACTCTGCATTTCAATCTCTCACTTCCGAAAATACACACTGCTCATCAAGTCGACTACAGTCTTCCTTCCGTTGCGCACTTCAGTTCCAAGTTTTCTCGGCCTTGGTTGGTGTGGATCCCGGAGGTTGGACGGCGCTTAAACAAACCTGCTTGCGTTTTCAAAGACTGCGAATGTGATCCAAATATTAAAGAGCGCAAAGAACGGACGGTGGAAGACGTGGACTGCAAGTACAACGTATTGTATATCAAATATAAGTGCATGTGCAATAGAGTGGAATGCAAAGCGAGAACCTTCTCAACGCTGGGATCAATGTTCATCTCACACAACCCAGATCTGATTATCCATCTGCCGTTTGTTTTGAGTAAGAAAATGGGCTTCTCGAAGCAACTAATGCAGCGCGTGCACGAAGGCATGATGTCACCAATTGGCTTGGCGAGTACTTTAAATCATCTCAAGCGGCGTCGTCGTAATCGATTCTACGAGCTTCTTGCAAAGTTCGCATACACAGTAAGGCGAAATCATGGCGCTAATCCTAGCTACTTGGCGCCAATCCTACTCACCGCAGAAGCGTATTTGAAGCGGAACTCGGTCACTTCGCATGGATCACTCACGTTTGCTTGGATGAAGCACACAGAACGTTACAGCTCTCTGTGCGAGATGATCATGAAACAATGTGTTGTCAAAAAGTAATACGCATCGACCACTCCGTCAAATTCTGCAAGCGTCTGAAAAACTGGGAGGGTCACGGACTGCGTGATAATCAAGCGGATGCGAAAATGTTGCTGCTGCTACAAAACGAGATCGGTCAGATTGTTGGTCGCCGACTTACCAGCTCTGAGAACAAGGAAGAAACCATGGAACTGCTTGCGGAGGTGCAGTCGCAGTTTCAAAGTGATGGAGAGAGCTACTTGGTGTCAGATAATGCTTCTGCAGTGCGTAACTTCGTTGGAAGTGTGTACGGTGCTTCTGTGGTGGCTAAACAGGATCCTTTTCACGTAATTCAGCGATTCAGTGAAAAGGTGAAGTGCAAGTCGCTTCGCAAGCGTGTGTGCAAAGAGCTGTCCAGCGCACTGTATGACGTTGACCGAGAACTACGGCCACCTGCGGAGATGGAAGCTAATGTTCGTGAAGTGCTCTCCAGAATTCCTGGTAGTGAACTTGAATGTACTACAGTAAAATGGGACGGCTGTATTGAGCACAATGTAGAACAAATCCAGAACGGGGATTTATACGTCCGTGAAAATGTTTATCGTGAGGGTGGTGGTCCTGCGGTCCGAATGATTTCAACAAGTCAGCTTGAGGGTTTTCATTCCGCTCTAAAGAAGCTGCTCGCGCGCGAAGTTAGAGTAGAGATCGGTTTAAGAATTCTGGACGTGTTTATTGTACAGCATAATATTGATGTTGGTGCTCGCTTTGGAAGAAATGCTGCAATTAGCAACGCCGACTTGATAGCAGCATGTCGAGCTGCTACCATATGCAAGTTGTATGGCGATGGACAGATAGAGTCGACCACTGAACATGGATTTTTGCTTAGACTGGTCTCGGAGTTGCAATTCCCCGCCCCGCAGTATCGATCGTCAACACCTCGAGATTTTTATTTAGTAGCTGGAAGAAAATGTTTCAGAGTACTGGAATTGATGAGAAAGCGCTGGAAGCTAACCTTACTCAGTCAAGACAGCATATGAAAACGCTCAAGGAACTACTGTTGAAAAATGCCACGACATTGCAGTCGGGATTAGTAGAGTCTGACGACTTCATGCACTGCCTTCGGATGGATGGCGATAGGTGTGAGGGAGCTGCGGGTTTTTCGTTAGAAGAGCACGAACTTTTGCGTCAAGTTCTGCGAGAACAGAGCGAGTGTGCGCGAGTCTGGGGTGACAGTGTGCTAGTCACAACAATCATGTTCAATCTTGTTGTCGATTCTAACAAGAATGCTCATCTAAAGCTACGTCGTCGTAGTTACAGAACCGTTCAAGCAAAACTCAAGTTGATTCAGAAAGAGGTTGGCAAACAATCGGCTACAACATCAAAGAAACTGTTCCATTTCCAACCATCGCAACAAGAAGTAGCTCGTAATCCCACCGATCGGGAGAAGGCGCTACAATGAGACATGTTCGATGTGCTTCGTGCAACGAATTGCATTGGCCAGAAGCGAATAGCGTTTTGCCAAGTTTATGACTTTGCAAGCTGCGTTTGCAATGGTATCCGTTCGTTCACTAGATCAGCTTTGATGAATCGATGGGGAACAATGAAGAAAAAACGACCACTGAATCCTGCAAGATCAAGCTCAAAATTGTTAGGAGCGAGCAGCCTCAGTGTATTGAAGCTGGGAATGAGCACATCGTTGTTTCCGCTGAGAAAGAGGTTGGGACTGGCGTATTGAACACACTTAGAGAGCGTTTAATGGAGGGAGAAGAATGCTGTTCACCTCCACACAGTGCTTCATCACACGAATCGACAATTCATGTTACGACGCAGCCACAATACGAGCTCGTTCATCCTACATCACCGGTAAAGATCTCCAAGGAGCACATGGACATCTTAGTAGAAGAGGCTGAGAGATACAAAAACATTCATGGAAAAGCGGCTCACCTCATGCAAATATTCCGGCAATTTTATCCGGGCACTGCAATGACAAACAACCAGCTGCGCATGAGAATACGGAAGGGCGAGCGGTTTCAGTTCAGCTCGAGCAGGTCAACAGCTTCCAACGACGCACCTTTATCAGATCCAGCAACAACAGCTTCAACTCCGCCAACTCGAGCTGCTGTAGCTCAAGCTCCGACTACAAGGAAGCGTAAGGCGACTTCCTGCCAAGACTGTTGCGTGAAACACGTTAAATGCGGGGACCCAAAGGAAAACCCGCGCTGCCTGAAGCTGTCCCAAAACCAGTCGAACACGTTAGACAACTATCTATCTACTAGATAAGCTCGGCTGTACAGGAACAAATAAATGTTACCCTTGGCATCGACGTACTCCATCTTATACAGCCGACGCACACTTGCAGTGTTCGCATCGCACAGTGCGAGCGCTCAACTCAACGTTCGCGTATTGATCAACTACCACCGCAGTGATTCGTCCTGATTGGATAAAAGATACCGGGGACAGTGAGCGGGAAAGTGGTCCCGGAAATTCCCCAGTATCTTTAACAAACCCTTGAGGTCGCCCACGATTAATGGACGAGGTCGAGATCAGCTCAAAACGGCACCGTTCTGGGACACCACGTCAGCGGGAACACTGCCCGTAAGCCCGTAAGGTAATATGGTGTGCCATCGGTGATGACCCATCATGCAGATGTGAGCAATGATATTGCCATGGACTATCGCCAACACATCGGAAGAATTTAAAATGGATCACCTGCAGATCTGGTCTCGGTTGGGTCTCCAGACCAATACACGAGACCAGACCGACAACGCTATTGGATGCAACTTTTTTTTGCTGCTAGGCTCGGAACGGGGAAACCTTCCTAACAACCCGAATATGCATGTCATCTAGCTATTTCCTACTCACAAGGTGAATCCCCGTGAGACACCTTTCTACGAGGAGCATCTACACTACTGCGGTATCGCTGTCGCCCTCATACTCAAATGATAGCTCGTCCAAGCTGTAGTCTTCACTAGTGCCCTCACGACGAGCCGATCTGCTGTTACCACCATCGAATCTCCCTCTTCCCTGAATACGTATCACTAGAACTATCAGAGTCGTCAAAGTATTCGTCACCTCCAAGGTCACATTCGCCAGGAGAAGGACAAGCCGCGTCAGACTCTTCCGAAGACTCAAACTCGACCGCACGAGAAAGTTGAACAGCATACCGAGGTTTTTGCGTGCTCTTGATGGCGTGTCAGCGTGGCGCTGCACATGCCCATGTGCCAAGCGTTCGATAGTGCTGACGAAAACAGGAGTCGTCGGGTGTGGTGCGCTAAACGCCTCATTCATCTCTCTGTTGAATCTTTCCAACGGATTATTGGTACGATTTACTAGGCCGCGATCCAGCCCATGCACGTTCCAGAATCAGGCCCATACTTCTTGATCCAAACTTTAGAGAAGTACGACGAAAAGCGAGACCACTTCATCGATGAGTATCCAATACCAGACTCAGCACACTTGTCCTGAATGGACTTTTGCACGAAAGCAACACCCTTCTTCTCGATGTGCTTTCTTTGATGACGGTAAGCATATCGAGAACCCCTGGTTGCATCGCCACCCTAATCTGCTTCTCCGGAATGGACAGCTTCTTCATTTTCCGACGCACGGCTTGCTTAAAGTGGAAAAAGCAGCCTACACGTTGGGCTTCAGGAAATTGTACAGCGACCGCGTTGATAAGTGCTGCCTTAAAATCGCACACCACAGTCGCTGGCCGGAGTTTCTCGTCAGTGCTCTCAATGATGAA
The DNA here is from genome assembly GCA_011947345.1 of Phytophthora quininea. NCBI lineage: Eukaryota > Oomycota > Peronosporomycetes > Peronosporales > Peronosporaceae > Phytophthora > Phytophthora quininea. The sequence continues at coordinate 94,913 of JAAVTG010000782.1, forward strand.
ATTGAAGACACTCCAGTAAGTGTCGTGCGACTTCGGCGTGCATAGGACGCAGAAGATGGGGACGTAGAACCCCGTCGCCTGATCCAACACCATCACGACTACGCACTGGCGAAATTGCGGCGGAACGCAGTGAAAAGTTGCGTCCACGAAGATCGTAGTGCCAGCGTACATTAAAAGTCGTATTAGCTCGGGGTGTGCCCAGCCAATAATTCGTTGTGGCTGGTCAGGATGCCGCTGCAAGTCCTCGTAGTAAACGTGATAGAGCTGGAAAAATCGAAGCGTTGTGTTTTTCACCAACGACAGTGGCGGAATCTACAAACGGCCGTGAACGTCTCCACCGTAGTGATCTCGTCTCGTGTTGAACACGCGCGAGATGACTTGCTCACGAGTTAGGCCCACAACGGCACGACCCTGTGCAGCTTCCTCGTAAAATTCAATGCTGACCAGCTCCCAAATACGACGTGCAGTGCACGAAAGCTCGACAATCGCGAGCATGTCCACGTGCTGCTTCATCTCTTCGACAACATTAACTTCGTCTGCTACTGGAGCAGCTACTTGCCGGCATGAATGTTCAACAACGACAGTGTAAGTACTCTGAGGCAGCATCCTTTCAGCTCTGGCTCTACAGCCCGTTCGTCTGTAGCCACTGCAACGGTAGGTACCTTTGCGAGTTGAGATCCGTGCGCGTGTGAATGGGTTGCCATTGATGAAGACGACCGTAGCGAAGTTTGCAGCACGCTCGACTTGTTGAGGTCTTGGAGTTGGTGGGTCGGGAGGTCCTGAGTCATAACCCGAATTAGCTGCCATGGTTGATGGTACCAGGAAATTGATGAATGAAGAAGTGTCAAACAACACTGCAGGCTTCGAGCCAATCATGACGGCTGCGTTTGCTGTCCAGCCATACTTCGGTGGCTCGCAAAACAGACCCAACCCGCAAGTCCTGTACTAACGAGCTCTCAAGACGACTTTATCAATTGAAACCACTTGATGGATCACACATGTTCACCTTTCCGATCGCCGTGAAAATGCAGAAACAAGGACCAAACAGAGACCAGACCGATTTGCGCTTGCACGCCGACCAAACCCGAATAAGACCAGACCTGTAGGTGATCCACTTTAGTGCTAACCCCTTCTGGCCAGTTTTCAGTCTCCTTCACAGCAGCCTCGACACAAATATGGAGCCTACAAGCAGCTCGCTTTAGAGAGCGAGTATCTCTGCCGAGAGAGGGCGAGTGTGCTCGAATCTCTTTAGTGTACTCCAAGTTTGAAGCGGCGATCGAGAGAGTGAGCTGCGACCTCGAGATACCTTCCAAGCAGTTGGTGATACCTCCTTCTGTACTAACCAAAGACGACGCTGGATGGAGAGTGTATTTCCTCGACAATGAGCCATCGTTCTATTCCCATCCCTGCTCCCGAGAAGATGTTGACGACGTTATCAACGAAGTCGACATGAAATTGATCAATGAGGAGCAAAAGATGAGGACTGTGGGGACGTTTTTCGGCTGGAAAGTCGAGTGTGCGAGCCAACCTTCTCGCATGACGTGGGTGCGGTTCTCGAGGCGCCTTCACTGCTCGCTGGGAGACGCAGAAAGAATTGTGCTGAGTTCAGACATGATATCGCTGCCTTTGTTGACGACTCCGGCGGCGTGGAAACGAGTTCAAAAAGGACATATTTCCTGCAAGATGTTGCAACATTTTAGCAAGACTGCAAGCGTCTCCGTCTACAATATTCCTGGCGATGTGCATCTCCGTTATATCGTCATGGCTCGACATGTTCGGGAAGTGAATTCAAACGGGAAACGAGCTGGGAAATTCGCGCTGGTCATCGCCAATTCCGACGACAATTCACGCTCTCGGAAAGCGGAGAGTTCTGAGCAGAATGTGCAGTGGGTGACGGAAGGCAGAGCCCACACGACATTTACGGAGGTGGATGACAACACGATCAACGTCGTGTACGACCACTTTGCCGCGTGTTTGGATGAAATGAGCGGCTGAGATCTGTACATTGAGTGGATGCGGTATGCGATTCGGCTGGAAGAGATTGTGTCATGCGGAAAACTCCTTACTTGGTGAATTCTCCAGTCAAGGTTGGCCTCAACAAGAGCTTATTGTCATGCCTTGAGTTCATGCGTACAAAACGAATCAAAATAAAATGAAAAATGAGTTTCATTTTGATCCTGGCTTTATGTCTCGAATATGCTGAGCTAGTAGAACATAGCGGCACCAGGACGTCCGCAACCCCTTGAGGACATTCGGGCCCTTGCATATTTACTAACGAGTAATCGGATTTTTTCTCATCCAGAATCCCTGCTTTCGTCCTCGTTATTTCACCCATCGTGCTTCGAGTGCTAAGACAACATTTACTGCGTTATTTGCCACAGCTCGTTTCGGTTCTTTCAGCTAGGCACACCAAAGAATTGCGATTCTGTGGACAGCTTCGTGTGCTAGACAACAATCGGTGCGTTACGACAATGTCGCGATCGCTTGCAGAACCGCATTCTCGAACCGTGGGGAGAATCGCTCCCTTCGTCCTGTGAAGATTTTTTTAGGGTCACCGAGCGGTCTGGTCCCGGATCGGGTCTCGAGACCAGAAGCGAGACCCATGTGGAGAATTGTCACGAGTCTCGATTCTGGTCTCGCACGACCGACATCACAAGGATCTACAGGCGCATGTAGGATAAGAATTTCATATGAAAAAAATATATTATCGAGCAATCAAGTTCTGTTCAATTGGCACTCGCAAAAATGCCATCGCCCTCCAACATCGCCTGCACTCGCTGCGGGGCCAAGCTCAAGTCCAAGCGGAACCTGAAGGTCCACCAAGGGCGCAACATCTGCAAGGATACCCGCAAATCAAAGTTGCGGGCGAAACGACTGAAGCGCGCCAAGGACAAGGTCGGGAAGGCTGACCGCGAGCGAAAAAGGGTCAAGTACTCCGCCAAGCTCAAGAAGTGCGACATTTGCACGAACTTCACGGCGCGATCGGTTCACTCGGAGAACTGCCCGCACGCTCTGCACCGTCGGTGCTTCCTCGCGTGGGCGAAATCGTGCCGCCAAGGGATGCTCGAAGATTACGGCCCACGTGAAGGTCCACCACCGTGCCCTTTCTGCAGGAGCCCCTTCGTGGTGACGAGTTAGCAAATCTTAATAAAAGTTGGACTTTGCAAGTTAATCTGGTTGACTTTGTCTAACATTATTTCAAATGGATAAACGTAGGTATATCGGAAAGTAAACAAATAATTCCTCGGCTAGATTTGTACATGTCTTTGCTCGGAAATGAAGATTTTCACTCTGTTTAACATTATAGTTCACTATTCGTGTTGGTAGCGCATCGTTCGGCTAAAATCTTCTTGTTTTGGGCAAATCTCAGCTAGTTTTATATGAATCTCTGCAACTTTTGCGCTCGGCACTAATGGACAACACATCTTTAGATCTGATCCCAGTGCGACAAGATCGTTTTACAAGCACGGGCTAATAATGAAGATGAGATTGCACGTTAACCACGATTGCACGTCCAAAATAAACCTATGTCTGCGATTGTGAGTCCTTTCTAAAGATGAATTGCGTCTTCAAGACAGCATCCTTACCTCACTTTGCTTTTTACATCTAACAAGCTTTCCCTGCCCACTACCCAAGACTGGTCAAGATGCACCGCGGAAGCCAAGGCAACTGCTGATCCCTGACAGCACCACTCCGTGGGCGTCAAGCCGTCCAAATCGAGGAGGAATGGCTCTCGGATGCGTCCAACGAGTATGAGAGCAACGCGGAGGGTGATGAAGAAGAAGATCGTGGCGAGGGACAGGCTCTCGATGACCGTGAAGTACAGCAGGTTCAAGCCACTCCGAACAACCCAGGTGCTGACGTTGGAGGTGACCAAGATGATGGAGATAATGACGGTGAATCGGGCGATGATGATCAAGAAGTGGGAGATAACGGATCGAGATCTGCAAGCAACGTCCCGAATTCGAGGTTTACGACTGTTATCGTGCGGAATGGCTATCCCTACACACGAGCCAGGGCGTCGTCGAAGAAAATCACTTGGAGATGCAGCATCTATCGTCAGACGGGATGTAAGGGGAAGGTTGAGTTCAATTTATCTTCGGGAACGTACAGCAATACGGTGACACACACGTGTAGAGTGGAGGAAGCCCCGGTTATGACTGTCCGAGATATGACGCGCCAGATGGAAGCTGCTGTTGATGATCTCGCGATCCGCCACCTTTCGACTACTGCCCAGCGCATCTGGGATCTGGTGAACGACGAGTTTTACCGAGAAGAAGATGACTACGCGATACAAGGCCTAAACTGTGATCAAGTGGTCCGTCGCGTCTACCGTGCCAGGCGACTTCACTTTGGCGGCAACATCCACGGGATGATCGAGCTTCCACCGCTCTATGTCAGGTGATGGGGACAAATTTGTTATTCTTTCAGTTCCAACAAGTATTCTACGAGGGCCAAGATCTGCACCGCATCATTGGCTGGAGCCACCCTCACTTGATGGAGTTACTCATGTACCCGGGATCATCGATTTTTATCGACGGGACCTTCCGGTCTGTGCCTCGCCCGTTTCGACAGTGTCTTGTGATTATGGTGGACGACCCAGCAAGTCGTGTTTTCGTTCCAGTGATGTACGTGATCACGACCGGGATGAGCGCATCCACTTACCGTAAAGTGGTGATGCTGGTATCTGAGCGCATGGACGGCCGACTACGACCAGCCCGCATCGTGTACGACTTTGAACAAGCTTTGGTCGACACAGTCGGCTCGCAGTTCCCGGACTCTCGGATGGTTGGGTGTTTTTCACTTCAAGTAAGCTATCCGTAGGCGGTTAGTCAAGCTCAGTGTCGCTGCACCCGCCATTTCGATTGCAATGGAAGCTGGGATGCTCGATTTTTGCTGACGGTTATCCCACCGGATCACGTGGGCCCACATGGAATCGATTACGTTAAGAGAAAACTGGTTCAAGAATGCGCCAGCAGAGGAGCTGAATATGCTACGTCCAAGTGGAATGTTTTCTGGAACTACTTCCAGCGGACTTGGATGCAACGGTTTCCTGTGGAGCTGTGGAATGTACATGGAATCGACAGAGAGATTGTCTCGAGAACCAACAACCCGTTGGAGCGCTTCAACCGCGAGATGAATGCCGCGATTACCTCTCCGCATCCGAATCTGCCTGCTTTCGTTTGTATCTTCGACATGATGTCCAGACGATATGTTCAGCTTCTATCCGGCATTTCGAACCAGCGAGCCACTGCTCATACAAGATACGAGGTCCAGCTCCCATCATCTGTCAATGTGCTACCAGTGCCGCGTCAGCGAGCCCAACGACGAACCCCAGCCAAATCAACTGCAAGAAACGCCAGACATGACCAAGAAGGTCGTGGACGCCGCCGTAGTCAACAGACGCACGTACCCCACTCCCCTGTTGTTGAAGCGCGTTAAACCCGCCGCAGATCTGCTAGATCTTCGTGATCTATTCGCTCTTGAGATCAGTACATGTAAGTTATCGTATAATATTATTTCGGGTCCTGTTTTGGTCTGGTCTTGCTTCGGGTCTTGGGTCCCGACAAGACCCGAAAACAAGACCAGACCGCTCGGTGACCCTGGGAAAGTCTACCTCGTCCTGTTCAAATTCCTGAATACTCCCCAACCGATTGCAAAGGAGCAATGGCACACAAGCCTCATCACTCTTCACCCGCAACAACAAGACCATGGAAACTCTGGTGAATTGCACTGGCCAGTGTCGGTGCCCTACCGATCGTCCTACTGCAGTTTACGTCGTACACCGCTCACTTTCACACGCACCTCGCCAAGCACCGCGTCCTCCGAAACCTGCAGCAACAACCGGCACTTCGACTCACCTTCCGCATCAAGCGTAGTGCCATGTGCGTCCACGGCGCTTCCGCCTTTAACGTATTCGCGATACCTGCAAAACGTGACAAGTCGCTGGTGTACGATGGTTTGGCGTCGTTCGAGGAAGATGGCGATACTCACGAGAACGCCTTGGTGTACGGCACGGCGTACTACACGAGGCATCCTGGTGGCAAGAATTCGACTTCGTCCAAACTGAAGACCGGTTGTCTTCCGTCCCACGTCGTCCCGCCGATTGAGGCGGTGCCGGACGCCATCCACGACGCGAGAACAGCGACACACACTGTCGATCGTGTGGTGGTGGATTCGTCGTGTCTAAATGGGTCGTTAATGGTGTTCGAGTTTGCGGGCGAAGACTATGTGCTGTGCTTTGGGGGATCGACCACCGGCTTCAAGATCGTCGGGTCCAACCTGAACATCGACGTCACGTATGAGCCAACCGCCCCGACCATTCTCGCACCTCGCGTGGATACCGAAGCTGTGAAATCTTGCGGCCAGGTCCCATCGGTAGGAATGGTCTCTCCATCGCTGTCGTCGCTAGTTCCCCAGTCAATGTCGGAGTGGAGTCACCGAGCGCTCCGACCTGAATTCACGTTCAATGGACTTGTCTACGACCTCTTCGGCGAGGAATCGGGATGCAAATGCGCGAGCAGCGCTTCTGTGTCTTTATTGCTGGTCTTCGATAATAAAGACTATGGGATGACACTGGAAGACCCGACCAACTACTTCGGCAACATCATCCAAAAGCACGCTCCTGTCGCGGTAACCCGGGGTGTTACCAAGCAGGTAAATTTATTAATGAGCAAAACAATATGCAATGAGCGCGCGCTAACTCTCCTATAGTCCTCGCGCTCGTGTCGAATGCATCCATGGCACGTGCCAGCGCCCACACAGGTTGGAGCCCGCGTGCCTCGCTCCCACTAGCTTGAGCCGGCGCGTGCCTTGCCGCCAGTAGCTTAGTCTGGAGGCACTGATTGGTACTCCGGCGCGTGCTGCACCAAGCTGCTCAGCCCAAGCCTGAATCTTCGACCGTAACCACGGCGACAGTGCCCTCCAAGGCTTGGCTGAGTCATCTTGGTGTCATCACGCTGTCGATTAATTCAGCTGGGCGCGCAGCGCATCATCACCACACGCCATCGCATACTCCTGAACCTTTGCCGGAACATCTTGAAGAAGAGTCGCTGAAGGCTCCCACGAGCTCTCGATGTCTTGGAGTCCAGCCCACGAAACGAAGAGTTCCCAACGTCCTAATGCCTCGTTGAACCGATGATCGCTGAAGCCGTCCACACCTAGCATGACGCCTTGGCTCGAAACGAATTCCAGCAACTCCGCATTGGTGTTGAGATGCTCATCAGCGTAGAACTTCGATCGTGAGGCGTGTACGTCATATTCACGACCGGTGATCAGGTGTTGGATCAGGAAGGAGTGGGGATTAGCCTTGACAATCTTGAACGGCCCCACCCATCGGCCTAGGAGCTTGTTATTTTGTAGTCGTTGGTCCACCCGGGACCACAGGATATAATCCCCTACGTCGAAGTTGACCGGGATGCCCTTGTGCCTGGCCATGTCCTGCAGCCGCTTCTTCTCTTCCGCGTTGTTGACTTCCTTGTGCATCTCGAATAGCGAGTTCCGAAGGCGCGACAGTGATTCTCCAGCGCGATCAACATCAATTTGGATCACTTCGTCGTCATCGGGGCGTCCAGCAATCGCGTCCAGCGGTGTCGATGGCGGAAGCCCGGTGAAAAGCTCGACTGGGGCATGTCCGTGTAGCGATTGTGCAGGAGTGTGATTGAGATTGGCCTGAAGTGATGGCAGCAAGTACGGCCACTCATGCTGATCGATCCCATACTCCATCAATAGCACGCGTAGCACTTGTAGAACGTCTTTGTTCAGTCTTTGTTTAGTACCATTGAGCCATGGCATGTAGACGGGTGAGAATACTTGTTCGATCTTTAGGCGCACGCACAGATGCTTTACCATTTCATTCCAGAAATGACTGCCTTGATCCGACAGCAGCTTCTCGGGAACTCCAAATCGTGCACACCACATAGCGAGAGACTCAGCTGCAACAAATGACGTTGGTGTTGCGCATGGCACAAGCTCACAGTAATGCGATAGTTCATCCTTGATCACCAGGAGGTATGCAGTATCGCCATATCCAGAGCTGAGGTACAAATAGTCCCAGTGGACGGCCTCATTGCGTCTCGTAGCAGTTAGCAGTGGTCCATAAGGACGAGGCAGGAGTCTCGGGCCCTTCACATGCTTGCACAACAAGCATTCCCGCATGAACTTCGCAACTTTGTCAGCTAGCTGTGAGATGTAGAAGAGTCGATCGATGGTGGAAATCATCGCATCTTCCCCACGATGGCCTTGATCGCCACAGCGTGCAACGACGAAAATCCGAGCGAGGAGATCCTTTGCGGCGTTGGGAATCCACGGACGCCTAGCAACCTTCAACAGACCGTCCTCCTCTTCAAAGTCGACTCGCAATTTTGATCGTTCACGCCGGGCTGCATCTTGGGCCGCTCGGACGTGGTCCAGGGTCGGAAAAATGAAGCGTTCGTCCTCAAGCGGACGCAACGGAGAAAGCGACTCAACTGGAACGACATGGTGACTTCGAGTTTGTACTGCAGTCATGGCGATGGTGTCGTGGCGTGTCGAGTGCCATCTCGAGATGATGTCTGCCCACAGGTTGACGTCTCCAGAGATGTGCTCGATCTGGTAAGGCAGGCCACATAGGCGCATTGCCCATCGTTGGAGCCGGTCTCGAACATGTTTTTGAGTTCGACATGGGGCGCGAAAATATACACTAAGTTGGCATGGTCGCAGAAAAGTTTAAATCCACGAGAGCGAAGCAACAAATATTCTAAGTCGTTGCAAGCCTTGGCGATCGGAAAGGCCTCACGTTCAACCACTGTCCAATTGAGTTGCGAGTGTTTAAACTGGCCGCCTTTGCAAATAATCATCTCGTGGTTTTGTTTGTCAACAGGAAGGCCGGCGATCCAGTTTTTCACTTGTGTAACAACGATGCTGTAACCAGCAAGCGAGGCATCGGTGAACACGCACAGGTCTGCGTCGGGATCGGGATGCACCATCATCGCTGAGTCCTTAATCAAGGAGATCACGTCTCGATAAGCAGCACGTTCATCCTCCGTCCATGTAGTCACCACCATGAGTGCACTTTTGTTGCGCTTCCCGATCCGCTTCTTCTCGGCCTCAAGCTTAGCGTGGAGAGGAGCGATCGTTCGTGCGTAGTCTGGCAGCGACTCGTGTAGCCAATTGCTAGCGAAGATGAACCGCTGTAAATCTGCCACCGTAGAGGGAACAGGAAGACTGGTCAACGCATCCTGCCTGGTGGGGTCGTGCCGAACGCCGTCTGCCGAGATCAAACGTCCACACCACAATACCTCCAGCTCAAATAGCGAACTCTTGGCCATGTTGAGCTTCAAGTTGGCATCTCGGACGAGTTGAAAGAATTCATGAAGCACCGAAACAAAAGCACTGGCTGTTGGCGCGAAGAGAATTACGTCGTCCACCCACACAAGGGCTGAGTGAGGGATGAGGGGCGCCAACACCTTCTGCATCTGGGCCTGGAAGTGTAGTGCGCTCTCTGTAGCGCCTTGGGGGACACGCCTCGGTGTGAACACTCCATCGGGAGTGACGAACGAAAACAGCTCCCGGCTGTCTTCGTGCAGGGGCAATTGTCAGAACCCCTTTGTCAAGTCAAACCTCCCGAACGCTTTCTTACCAGAGAGCGCTTCGGCCAGTGAAGCAGCGGTCGGCATGGCGCCTGCAATGGGGACCGTGACCCGGTTGACAGGCCGATAGTCTATAGTGAGACGGAACTTATCACTCGAACCAGGTTTGCGGACCGGGACAACAGCGCAGGCCCAGTAGGCATTGTCATTCGGCTCGACCAAGCCATCAGTCACCAGCGACTTCACGTACGCGCGAATGAATTCGGACCGGAGCGGCGCATACTTGCGGGGGACTGCGGTATGGCTTCGCATCTTCTTGTATGGTAACTCGTAGTGGTGCCACTGCTGCAGGTGGATTAGCGCCGACGGCGTCGCGCCAAATCTCAGGAAACATCTCCAGTTAGTCTCGCACAGCTCCAACGTGTTCCGTTGGCAGTCCATTGGTTACAGCGCGTTCGAGAAGTTCATCCATACTGGTGATTGGTGGCGGAGGTTGGTCGGGATCAGGCAGTTCGGCACCTACAGGGAACTCGTCCTCGTCGTCAATTAGAAGTGTAGATCCAGCCATCAATCCCAGAGACTGCTCGACGTCAATACCTAGACGCTTTGAAGCATCCTTGCCCAACAAAAACTCATTACCGTCGCCTTCCATAATAAGGCAAGGAACCTCGCGGAGATGAACTGGGCCAGCAACCGTCACCAACTCAAGGCCAAGCATGACCTCATCCAAGCACACCCGCACACTGCCATCAGCTAGAACTGCGTCTACAGGACGAACGAGTCGATGCAACTGGATGCTAGGTTGAACCGCCAATAGTGAACTAGCAAAACCTTGGGGAATTATGCTCTGGTCAGCACCGGAGTCAGGTATATAAGGCACTTCAAGCACCTCATTCACGCGCACCACGTTCTTGGTACCACCCGACAGGACTGCCTTGGTGCGCGTAGAGCCGCCGTCCTTGGACGCTCGATACTTCTTTAGCGCTTCGTCCTTTTGCTCAGTCGTCGCTGTTGGGCAATCATTCATCCAGTGGGCACCTTTACACACCAGACATCCCTCCGCGGGCGGGGCACGGCCAGGGCGACCACCGCGGCCTCCACGTCCAGAGTGCTGGGGCGGCTTGGCTGTTGCTGCCGCTGCTGGGGAAGCGTTCACGTCGCCCTTGGTTGACCCCGGCTTCGTGTTCCTTCCCATCTTGGCCTTGGGGCCATCGCCCTTTCCAGCGTAGTCTTTTGAGAGTCGGTGAAATCGCTGTTGGACCTTCGCGTGTTCCAATATCAGGTCAAAGAGTGCGACGTCAACAGTTTTGCAGTCTCGCCTTTCCAAGTCGATAAGCCGCGTGATCTGAACCTTTAGCACCGGGGGCTGCAGGTTGTCGACCAGCAGCCGGCAGCGAGCCTTCATGCGACTCTTGAAGTCACCACTGTCCTTGTCATCAGCACCGATGAGCCTTTGCAGACCATTGTTCTCCACGATGCGTGAGAAGTCCTGGTAGTAGCGGAACACTCGAGCATCGCAGTCGTCAATTGATAGGTCCATTTCCAGTTGCAGGCGGAACAGAGATGAGACATCGGGCACAAAGTTGTTCTTTAAGGTGCGGCAACGCGCCTCAATCACAGCCAGGACATCCGCGTCCGTCACCGCCGTCACAGACTTCTTTAGGACGTAGGTAGCGATAGTCTTGAGTACATCAGCGCTCACCGAGCCCTTGACAGTAGCCACCACATAGTCAAACGTCTCGCCCGTCGTGGCACAGCGGTGACGGACTTTTTCCACGTAGCGTTCCCACTCGCGGTGCCATTCCACGAGAGCGGCGTGCTCCCAGCTCCTCAGCTCTGGGGGCTTGGTAACCTCGAAAATAGGTTGGGGAATGGACATGTCCACGTCACCGTCAGCGTCCAAAGTGAACCGCGTTCCCGTCATGTTGAAGTTGACCGCACTTAGCAGTCCTCGAACTTAATGCGAGCCGCAGTTAAGTAGTCGTACTTAGTCGCCGTAGCTCGGTACTCTTGGCCTCGGACGACTTGCAACACTCGTGAAGAATTGCACACTCCACACCGTGCGTTCCGGACAGTCAGCGACTTCCGGGACTAACAAACTCAACGCTTAGCAAGCGCAAAGCTAGCTTTGTCGCGGTAACCCGGGATGTTACCAAGCAGGTAAATTTATTAATGAGCAAAACAATATGCAATGAGCGCGCGCTAACTCTCCTATAGTCCTCGCGCTCGTGTCGAATGCATCCATGGCACGTGCCAGCGCCCACACAGGTTGGAGCCCGCGTGCCTCGCTCCCACTAGCTTGAGCCGGCGCGTGCCTTGCCGCCAGTAGCTTAGTCTGGAGGCACTGATTGGTACTCCGGCGCGTGCTGCACCAAGCTGCTCAGCCCAAGCCTGAATCTTCGACCGTAACCACGGCGACAGCTCCGTGCTGCTCCAGCTTCAAGTACATCACGTTGCCAACGCAGCACAATTACTGGAACGACGAGGCGTACCAGAAGTATCTAATGGGTTTGGTCTTGCGGGTGAGTGAGTCCAGCAACGTCGCCACCAAGACGATCAAGGACACCATCATTATCGGGCACTCGATGGCAAACTTGGTGCTGGGTAGTGCCATTGCGTCAGGTCTAGCTGTGCTGGACAGCTCGTCCTCTTGGGTCAGTACGAGTGCTCCGATGCAAGGAAGTATGGGGCCGAACTACCTGTTCGAGGTGTGTGACTGCGCGTTGACAGTGGTGGTGTCTTCGGTGTTGAAACTGTTTGGCGGGTGTCCACCCACGCCTGGACGAGCGTCACTTGTGTACCAAGGAACCGACCCCAGCAATGCAACCGTTGGATCAAGCCTACGCTGCCGCTCAAGCTGCTTACGCTGCGAACGTCACCGCCGTGTTATGCAGCAGAAACAACTCGGGATTACCAACCAACCAGGCGATACCGTACCGACTGGCAGGGAGAGCGATGCCACATAAGTCTCGTGAGAACGATGGCATTGTAGAGTTCCAGAGCTGCGCGAAAGGTCTGTCGGAAACAGCGTTTGGCAGCTCGCCGAGCAGCCGGTTCTACGAGACGAGTCTGAACCACATCGACGCCACTTTCAAACTCGGCGACAGCCTGTTCGACGACAAGAAGCGGCCTGTGAAATGGTTCGAGTGTCTTCTGTAGGTTGAGAGGCTTACGATGTGAACCGAATAGAAGAGACACACCATTCAACGATGATGAGGGTCACTTTCTAGTTTTTATATTCATCGAAGACGTCCAAGATTTTCGCAACCTCTACGAAACACAACCTCACCAAACAAGAAGGCTCCTAGACGACACAATTTCTTCCTGTCGAACGACGCAGCACATCCACTGGATATACAAATTTTGGCCGCTCATTTCATCCAAACACGCGGCAAAGTGGTCGTACACGACGTCGATCGTGTTGTCATCCACCTCCGTAAATGTCGTGTGGGCTCTGCCTTCCGTTACCCACTGCACATTCTGCTCAGAACTCTCCGCTTTCCGAGAGCGTGAATTGTCGTCGGAATTGGCGATGACCAGCGCGAATTTCCCAGCTCGTTTCCCGTTTGAATTCACTTCCCGAACATGTCGAGCCATGACGATATAACGGAGATGCACATCGCCAGGAATATTGTAGACGGAGACGCTTGCAGTCTTGCTAAAATGTTGCAACATCTTGCAGGAAATATTTCCTTTTTGAACTCGTTTCCACGCCGCCGGAGTCGTCAACAAAGGCAGCGATATCATGTCTGAACTCAGCACAATTCTTTCTGCGTCTCCCAGCGAGCAGTGAAGGCGCCTCGAGAACCGCACCCACGTCATGCGAGAAGGTTGGCTCGCACACTCGACTTTCCAGCCGAAAAACGTCCCCACAGTCCTCATCTTTTGCTCCTCATTGATCAATTTCATGTCGACTTCGTTGATAACGTCGTCAACATCTTCTCGGGAGCAGGGATGGGAATAGAACGATGGCTCATTGTCGGGGAAATACACTCTCCATCCAGCGTCGTCATTGGTCGGGGGCGCTCGTGGCTATGCCGAATCTTACTACCTTCGTTAAGAGCGTTGTCTTGAAGTGATCACAAATTATAATTTAAAAATCCCAGCGGTCGGGACCAACAAGCCATGCATTCACATAACGTCTTCAACTTCTTCTTAAATTGCGAGCATCCTCGATGGAGTCACGAGTTGTTCCCATCGAATGACGATATGTCCCCATTCAATCAGACAATGCTGCGCGTGTTGCTCATTCATGCATCCGGAGCAGTGATCGTACACAACTTCTAGCGTGCTGTCATCGATCTCCGACAGTGTCATATAAGCTCCACCTTCGTTAACCCAATGCACGTCGCCACGAGGTTCTTCTGCCTCCCGACTCCGCTGATTAGCGTCCGAGTTGACAACCACCATCGCATACGTGATCGACCTTCGGCCGTCCTCGAAGACTCGTCTCGATCTACTGACCAGATTCAGATACCGCACGTGTGTGCCAAACGAGCGCTCGAAAGTGTTCCGAACCAGCACATTATTGTCTTCATCCACCACTTGGAGAACTTGCGACGTCATTGTATTGTTGTGGATACGAGCCCAGAGCTCGGGCGTCGTAAGCACTGGCCAGGAGTCCGCGTCCAGTTGGTTCATCGTCGCCTTTGCGAACCCTCCAGCGCAGTGGATCCGTCTCGAGTATCGTACTCTTCCAACCAAAACATTTATCGTTGGATGCTGCACAAGTGGCGCTCTCTTCACCTCCCAGCCAAACATGTTGCCGATCTCGTCCATGTACGGCTCGACCGCAAACTTAGCGTCGTAGCCTTCTCGGATTGCATCTAGCTGCTGCTTAGTGAATGGATGGAAGTGGAACGACGGCTCACCGCCGGAGAAATGCACACGCCAGCCACGATGTTGCAGGATCAGCTCAGAAATCGACGACGACGACGACGACGAAATGGTCGACGACGACGAGTCGGAGTTGCTGCTCTCGCGACTCTCACAGACGACCGTCTGGGCACTGACTTTGAGTTCTTCATTCGCTTCTGCCACAAGACTTAACATCTTCTCGTGCTTCTCGATCTCGTCTCGTAGCGCAGCGTTCTCCGACTTAAGCGCTTCTTGTTCGGCTACCAAATGTTGTAGAGCTGTCTGGTTCCGGTCTCTTGTTGTCAGGGGACGAGCAGTCGAAGACCGAGACGCCGCTTTACGCTGCATGGCCAAATGCTGCTGCAGGCGCAGCTCCAGCTGTCGGTGCTGGTTGCGCAGCTCGGCTTGCTGCTCTTTCTTCTTGCGTCGGAAGAAGACCATGTTCTCTCGGTGCTGTTGGCGCTTCCACTCCTTCTCGTCCTCTTCGGTCCATTTGCCAGCCGTGGAGAGAAGCCAGTGGCTCTCACTCGCTAAGGGACGAGCGCCGTGGCCCACAGCCATCGGTGGAGAGCTTGGTCTTGTCGACATGAACATCCAGCGTCGTATTTGAGACTGAGGTGACGCTGGGAGAGACTTGTCGCCCCCAGCTGGCCTTACAGTATGTAGTCAGGTGGCGGACGTCCTGTATCAAGATCCAGCCAAGCGCTGGAAGTTTTGGCGAGCCGGAGGACGAGGATCGGATCGGGCGAGTCGGACGTGGCGTCTGGAACTTGTCGTCAGGTCGTGAAGCTCCGATATGAGGGAGCCAGACCAGGAAGCCGGTTGGTGGTCAAAGAGTGGCAGGCTGGGAGGCCATGGCGATCTTTGCCGCTGACTCACGACGAGTGTTGGCAGGCAGGTGTTAGATCATGTCGCTGCGGCACGACCAGGAAACCTGCGGTTGGGCTTTTACGTCCCTCTCCCAGTCTCTCCATGACGTTCTCCCAAGTCGAGTTCTATTGCTTCAAAACGTTAGGCAGTGTGACGGCATGATGAGCTGCTCCCATCGACATGCTATGCCTAGCACTTCGACCATCAAGTAGCGCGCGTGTTCTTCACTTACGCACTCGTAGTCGCAGCCGTAGTGGAGACGAATACTACGTACATCTTGTTCCGGTGTCGCTGGCGGCTCCTCAGTCAACAAGAGATAGGAGATACCCCGCTTCATCCACTCGATCTCATGCAGCTGGGGGATGACTTCTCCTGCCCCTGACAGTCCGTTGGATTGACAATCGTCTTAAGTAGAGCGACGACGCACTCGTGCTGTGCGTTGACGCCACGTACACGAGCGAGGATGTTAAAGTAACGGATATTCCGCTCTCGTCCGGATTGCACCGGTGCATTCTGAATGAGCACAGTCATATCGCTCGTCACGCGCTGGATCACACGCGTGACGACGGGTGTACTGTAGATACTAGCAAACTTCTTGGGGTCGTGGAACGCGTCCCACGTGCGATTGATGATCGAGTCCATCGTGTCGTTCACACAGCGCGCCGTCTTAGTAAATTGGAAGCGCAGAACTTTCGGCTCAGCGTCCAACGGCCTCTGCACTTTCCAGCCAAAGAATTCCAACTCGGACGTGCGGATCCGGCGCTGTTCAAACTCCGAGTACAAGCTCATCATGCGTTGGAATACCGTGCGCATGATCTCCTGGCAGTTGTTTTCCGAGAGTGGCACAAAGTAGAACGGGTCATCGTCGTCCTCGAAGAAGATCCAGGACCCACTGCCGCTGGGTTGTCGCCCTGCAGGACGCAGTTGCGTCTGCGAACACTCGCTGTTGTCGCTGTCCGACGTCGCCATCTCTTTTTCGATCGCGTCACACAGCTTCACGTGGTCTTCGATCCTCCGCTGCAGCTCCTTGTTCTCCAAGCGGATCCGCTCCTGCATGGCCACCTGCTCAGCATACTTGTGCTGCAGCTGTTCCTCACCTTGTTGACTAACAGCGCTCTGTCCAGCCGTGACGGCGTGTCCTGCATGCTGTAACAGCTCATGCAGCTGGCGACCCAAACGCGCTTCTTGTTGCTGAATCGCCGCCGCGCTGGCCTTGTGTTTCTGCCTGGAACGAGCCACCACCTCCTTATGTCGCTGTCGTCTTCGAGCCGCTTTGGCTTCGTCCAGTTGTTGCTGCCTGTCCTGCCCCACGTCTTCTATCCGCACTTCCTCGTCATACAGAGGCTCCATCTGGAATGGAGAGCTCATGGCGACGGTCTGGTCTTATAACCTCCTTGTGAGCTCGTCGACTGAAGCGCGAGTGGAGAGGAACGCTTGCCTGAAAAGGTTTGCACCTAGCAATCCCATCGTCCACCCACCGTTTCGCACAGTCGTGTTTTTGTTGTGCCATTTCGCGGGTCTTTTGCTGCGAGTGATTGCGGAGACCATCACGTGGCCTTTTTGACCGTGGCGAGCACACTGACGTCAGTCTGCTGGCTCTGATTAGTCTCGGGGCCGACATCATCTCATCGGCAAAGACTTCCCGTCCATACAGAGGCAGTAAACCAAAGAGACTTGCTGTGGAACGCGGGGGGCGAGTACAAGCATGGAGATCATTTGAGGGCTGTCTTGATATTTCTAACTGGAGGTCCAAAAGCGACCTTTGACCAAGCAGACAGATTGTACCGTAGGATGGACGGTGGGCGACACTTTCTCATTGGCTGTTACCTGATAACGTTTGTGCGACGTGTGGCGATTGCTCATGTGCGTTTATTATGGACCGAACACTCATTTAAAAGGATATGGTACACTCGTTGTAGTGTATAAGGTATCTTTATTTTACGATCGTTCCGTCTCGGAGAGCGTCCGTGTGGAAGTGACAAGCTGTTCCCATCGGACCAGCGCTTCTCCCATATTCATAGCCACAAACGGGAGTCCAGTACACGCTGCAGTCTCTGTACCTACAATTGTCGACCCGCCGTATTCAATTTCGATGCAGTCTTCGTCGTCAATCTCCGTGAACGAAAGGTAGCCAAAGCCGTCTCTCATCCACTGGGCCGATGGGTTGGGGGCGTCGGTGCTGCCTTTAGGAAAGCACAAGTCTGGGTTCAAGATGGAGCTCAAGATCGTCACTCTCCTGCGGGTCTTATTGCTCCACGACAGGCCCAGCAGATCCATCGGGTCCGGCGTCGAGTCGATCACGCAGTCTTGCACCTGCACCACCAGACTCACAAACCGCTTGGACATGACGGCGTTCTCGTCCGGATACGTGCGCATCATGACACACGTATGTGCGTCGACGTTCTGCATGATTCGAGAGACCATCGAGCTGCGGTACAGCTGGCTATAGAGCTCCGGTGTGCTGAAAATCCTCCACGACACACTGGCCAGCGTATCCCCGTGACTCGAACGCCATCGTCTGCTACACTACTAATGCGCTTATTAAATCGATGCTGCATACGCACTTTTAGTTCATCCGTCACTGCTTCCTCATAGAAGGAGAAATACACTTTCCATCCAAAAGCTTCTCCATGCAGTTTCCTTGCGCCAGGACCTTGCAGCATCTCCTGCATTTTCTGGTAGTGGATGAACGCCAACTCGTGGCATTTCGCTCGCTGCAGAGGCTGGTAGAAAATTACCGGTTCTTCGTCTGAAAAGACCACCCACCGTCCTTCTGCTCCCTCGTGCATCTCCAGCTCGTCCTCACTGCGTTCGCCATCGCCATCTTTCGGCAGTTTGTCGTGCTCGACGCCCAAGATCTTCATAAACTGCTGCCATTCTCGGAACCTCTCGGTCAGTCGTCGGTTTTCCTCCGTAATCGTTTCCTGTTGAAGTACTAGACTTAAATACCGTTGCTGTACTAGTCTCGCTGCTGTGCTCTGTCCCTCCCAGTGATGGTCGGCCTGGTCGACCTCGTCCAGCATGGGGAAGGCATCGATCCCTTCCCCTTCACTTTGACGCTGCTCGACTTGCTTTGACAACTTTTTAATGGCATTTTCCAGCTCAATTGTGAGCCGTTCGACCTCCAACCGCTTGACTTCGAGGCTGCGCTTTTCAGCCAGTCGCATGCGCTGCATCCGGTCGCGATGTCTCGCCTTGCGCACTTCGGGCGGCAGTCGGCGGCTCTTCACCTGCGGACTCACCGAGTTCTTGTCTTCGTCATCCTGGCTGGGCTTCTTCTGCACCGGAGAGAGCCCCGCGTCCACCGGCTCCACGCTCTCCATGCGCAATAGAAACTTGCAACACTTTTGCGTCTGAATTGTGTACAGGATGGAGACAAGTTGCATAAAGATCAAAGGTCTAGTGATTTGAAATCGTCTTGGCAGATAACTGTGATACATTTCACATACTGTAAGTAGTATAATTAGCGGCAAAGATGAGTTAGCTGTGTAAATGTAAGCCGTTTAACTGTAGAGGAAGTGTCGACAACAGTCTGCACCATTCGAACTGGAAGCAGACGCTCATCAGGTATCCAAAGTTGAGACTTCGGATTCTCCAATGCAGTCGAGATCATCCTCGAGATCTTGTTCTTCAACGTTGGTGTTCAATTACCGTAAAATCGCCCCTGTACCACCAAATCCATCAGAGACTGTGGTCTCGTCTGAGTTTGGAATGTGTTTTGGCGCTTACTGGATCGAGTCCATGGCATTCTAGCCCCAAACAACGATAAACATACACATTATTGAATTACTTTGGGATATCGTTTCTCCACGTACACGGCAAAAGTTGCTCCCATCTAACTAGCGCTTCGCCCATGCCCATGACAATGAGGGGGACACCTTTGCACGCCGCCGTCTCGCTCCCCACATTCAGCAGTCCGCCATACTCTACATCGATGCAATCTTCGTCCTCAATCTCCGTGAACGAGATGTACTCGCTGCCTTCCCTCATCCACTTGGCCGTCGGGTTCTCTGCGTGTGTACTTGCATGAGGAAAGAATTGGTCTGGGTCCAAGAAGTTTGTCAAAATGGTGACTCGGCGGCGAGTGTCGTTGCCCCATACGAGCCCCAGCAAGCCGGTGGTCGAGTCCACTACGCAGTCTTCCACACGTACGATCAAACTGACGGATCTCATCCGCATCTGCGCGTATTCGTCTGGATACGTACGCATCATAATACACGTATGTGCATCCACGTACTGCATGACTCGAGACGCTCGTGGAGTGCGATACATTTGACTGTACAGCTCTGGGGTGTTGAGTATCTGCCACGTAGCATCCGCCAGCGAGTCTGCTGTGATACGACCGCCACCAGGTTTCATGACGTTGATTCTCTTGGTAAAGCGGTGCTGCACCCGAAGTTGTGTGTCTACTGAGCCTTCTTCATGGATTGAGAAGTGGACGTTCCAGCCGAAACCTTCGTCGTGCACAGAGCGAGCTCCCGGACCACGCAACATTTCTTGCAGATTTTGGTAGCCGTTGAAGGCCAACTCCTGACACCGAGTCGGCTCGATCGGCTCGTAGAAGATGACGGGCTCGTCGTCCGAGAAGGCGACCCAATGGCCCCCGTCGCCGTCTTGCAACATGAGGTCGGACGTGAGACTGTGGGAAGCGCCAAACTTTGGGAGTCGGTCGTGCTCCACCCCCAGCAGTTTGGCGAACTTCTGCCACTCTTTGAATCTCTCCGTCAGTCGTCGGTTCTCCTCGGTGATTGTTTCTTGCTGCAGTACAAGACTCAGATAACGTTGTTGCACGACGTTCGCTGCCTGCTTAGTGTCTTCACCGTCGCTTTTGACATCGTCGGGAAACTCGTCGACGCCTTGACCTTTGTCCCCGCCACTTTGTCGGGTCGATAACTCTTTAATAGCGAGCTCCAATTCACGAGCGAGACGGTCGACCTCGACTCTCTTGACCTCGATACTTTTCTTCTCGGCCATCCGCATGCGTTGCATACGCTCTCGATGGCGCGCTCGACGGACTTCAGCCGACAGTCGGCGGCTCTTTACTGGCGGACTCATGGCGGATTTGGTCTGCGGCTTGGTCGACTTCACCGGTGACAGCTCGAGGTCGATAGCCAGCAGCGGTTCCAGGGTCTCCATTGTCACCGACTTGGCACGTACGATACTGAAGAAGAGACGGACTCCAAGCAGATACCGACCGCATTGCGCGCCAAGCGAGAGCTTGATGATGGTCCACAACCTTTTTCGCGTCTATGTAGAGGAGGTAGTCGACCAGGCTGACGTTTGTAGGGGCCTCCACACGCCGGTGGTGCTTCGTGTCTCCACACTCCAAACACCAATCGGCAATGACGATCCAAAGCTTCCCACTTGTCGCTGCGGCTCCAGAGGATCGAGACGGTTGCTTGGGCGTTTCCAGCGGGACCGACAAATCGACGAGAAATGCACCTGCCTGCTAGTCATGCAGCAAATGCACGTCTGCTGTCTCAAGGTTTTGTTGGGTTTTGTCTGGAGGATCAAGTCAAGCCAAACCACCGACTTTGGTGGTGGTTTGCACGAAATGAGTCGAGCAACAATTACCACAGTCGACATGGAGTGAGTGCTCGCTGCTTGGGTGAACACCAAGCAGAAATGGGTCGTCGATGAGCTCATTCCGCTGCATGGGGATTGCAGCGAGATGATTAAGAGCGCACAGACATTGGCGTCTTTGTGGCAAGGTGGATTCCTACTTGAACTGGTCCGCATGACTCGACAACAAGCGAGAAGTTCGCAGCACAGAGCCATCCGACTGTGCATCCTTGTGAGCTGGGGCTGCGGACATCGAAACGAGAGACTCACCCAGCTCGGTTTTAGTCGGAAGCTGTGAGGAACATGTCAAACTTCTGTCTTCATTTCTTATGTATGTCGAGCAACAACTTCGATCCCGACGTCGCTGTGTAGAATAGAAGGTCATTGGTACTTTACAGGAGACCATGCAGGTCGGCTCTTCACTCCACTTGTCTGGTCTCAAGAGTACTGGGGGATGTCGAAATAAATGATGGAGCTAGAGGGAAACTTACAACGAGATGGGGATGACAGCCTTCCAGCAGCAAGGAAGTAGCTGCTCCCATCGCATCAACCCCTCGCCCATGCTCATGACGATGAGCGGCACACATTTGCTGGCCGCCACTTCCTTCGTCACGTTCACCAGTCCGCCATATTCAATGTCGATGTAGTCCTTCTCGTCCGTCTCGGTGAAAGAAATGTAGTCCATGCCTTCTTTGGTCCACTCCGGTGTCGTGCTCGAGGTGTTGGCATTGCCACGAGGGAAGCACTGATCCGGGTCCAGGATCGAGTTCAAGATGGTCACTCGACGTCGCGTATAGTCGTCCTTTGTGGCGTCGTCGTTAGCGTCCAACACGCAGTCCTCCACCCTCACAATGAGACTGACGCAACGCATACGCATGACACCGTTCACGTCGGGATACGTCCTCGTCATGACGCACGTGTGCGTATCAACCTGCTGCATGACCCGAGACGTCCTCGGTCCTCGATACATTTGATTGTAGAGCTGCGGCGAGTTGAAGATCTTCCACGTCGCGCTGGCCAGCGAGTCGACCGTGATGCGACCTCCTCCAGCCTTGATGACGTTGATCCTCTTGGTGAATCGATGTTGAATACGAACTTGATGGTCGTCCATCGTGTCCTCCTCGTGTTTCGAGAAGAAAACTTTCCATCCAAACTCTTCATCGTGGACTGCACGAGCTCCAGGTCCTCTCAGCACCTCCTGCATCTTCTGGTAGCCGACAAACGCCAATTCCTGGCACTTGTTCCTCTCCAGCGGTTGGTAGAACACCACCGGCTCATCTTCCGAGAAGGTGACCCAGCGACCTTCTTCTTCCACGTCCATGAGCAGCTTGGTGTCCGTACTCTTCTCCTTGTTCAGCCGATCGTGCTCCAAGCCCAACAACTTCATGAACTTCTGCCATTCTTTGAACCTCTCGGTCAGTTTGCGGTTCTCGGCAGTGATGGAGCCTTGCTCCAGCACCAAGCTCAAGTATCGTTGCTGGACGATCTTGGCCGCCGTGCTTTGGCCACCCCAGCCGTTCAGGGTCTTCTGAACAGTGTCAACCACTTGGTCCTCTTCATTCTGCCGTAGTTTCAGCTGTTCCGAAAGTCTCACAATGGCATTCTCGAGCTCGCGGGTCAGGCGTTCCACCTCGACGCGCTTCACCTCGATGCTGCGTTTCTCCGCCATACGGCGACGCTGCATGCTCTCCCGATGGCGCGCACGCCGCTCTTCCACCGTAAACGGTCGGTTCTTCTTCTTGGGGCTCAGCAGTCGACTGTCGACCGCCGACACCGTGAACTCGGGGTCCTGGTCGCGCATGGGGGCCAAGAGTGACTCCATCGACTTGAGGTTGGGAACGGAACGGATGACTGGGAACTGGAGCTTCTGGTTGTGAGAACCGGAGCCCTGGCCGCCCTCTTTCGCGCTGTCACTGGTCCATGGCTGCTAATTGCCACCTCTATGCATGGCCGGCGATTGGATGCGCTGCACATCGAAGTGAGCTCGAGTGCAAGCCTCAAACCAATCGTGTCGGCGGTCACGATCAACTTGAAAACCCAGCAAACCAAGGCAACAGCGGGGATGAATGCTCACGATAACGATAACAAGAGTTTTGGAACTTGTCCAACATGACAAAGCAGGAATTCGAATACTACTTCAGTAGTGGTGCAGTACGAAGGTGGTTTTGGGTAATTGAAGCTGTAGTGGTGCGTTCCTACGTCGCCTCGACGATCTGATTGTCATGTTGAGTCTGGAAGACTCTACGTAAAGGCTAGAAATACTACTTAAGTTTGCTGGTCGAGTTGCCATTGCTCGCTGCTCAGCCATTTTTCGCTCGGCCAGCTCCACTTCCATAGAGATAGCAATGGAGCGCCAGCATTGGACGACAGTGTCGGGACACCCGGCGGAACTTGGCCATTTCGAGTCGGTAATAGGTGGAGATATCCGTCTGCGATGGTCTGGTCGGAGCTGTGCAGGTCGGATTCCAAATCATCGGCGTCGTTTTCCTCCGAGTTGACTTGTTCGTCAATTGGCAAACTCGAAGACTGAGTGAGTGGTGGATGCCAAGAGGCCTGCAGTCGAGCTCGAAGCCTGTTCAATTCTGCGAGACGAGCACGCGCCAGCTGCTGCATTGCTTGATACGATCGAAGTTGGCACTGGATCACCAACGCTGCGTGGTGTCTCATTACGCGCTTGGCTTCCACTGTTTGCAGTAGTAATCGATATATCGTTTGTGCTGCGGCGGCTCTTGTAATGCGGCTGGCCTCCACTTTGCTCTGAATCAACCGAACGATTTTCCTTGCAGCTATCCGTTTAGTAATTTCTCTTGCTCTCAGCTCGCATTCCTCCACGGCGGCAACTTCTTGAAGAGGTTCGCCGGTCTCTGATAGAGCGTCTGAATTCTCGGCATCACGTTCCGACTCGCTTTCGTCCACAGGCGCATATTCAGCAACCTCAACAGACTTTGGCGACAACAACATGCTTTTTGGCAAGGCGTTGCAGATGTCTTGAAGTGTGTACCTTCGTAGATAACTTGGTTCGGTTCAGGACATTCCTCGATGTTCACACTTACGCGGTTGGATTCACACGATTCTGCAGCATCCGCGCCGTGTGCAGCTTCGTGCTCCTTCTCCGCGATGTCAACGTGAATGGGGTCCACAGGTACCACTACGTTACTCTCACAACTAGACTCCGCTACGCCAGTGTGACTAGCGTCTCCATTCCCTGTAAAGATTGGCTCCACAGCAGACACATTTGATGAAAGACTCGGCGATTCCACCAAGGATTCATCCAGAGTATTACTCATGTTGGAATCCGCGTATGTATCTGAGTCATTCGATGCAATCTCTTCTTGAACGGGGATAGTTTTAACAGGTTTGTTAGCATCATTGCCTTGGTCTTCAAGCTGAATGGCGTCGGAGTTACTTGGCACAGCTTGGCCAACAAAAACCTTTTACTGCATTGCCGCCAAGTCTGGTACTTGTCAAGAAGTTTGAGACGAGCTTTCTCCAGCAGTCTCGCCTTCTGTTGTTCACGTAGTTTCTGTTCCCGCAGCAAGCGAGCGCTTCGATACGTACTGTAGGCATTTTGAATGGCGCGACTAGCCACCTTCCTACTCTCCTCCTGACGTTTCTGCTCTGCTAGTTGACGACGTCGTTCACGCGCTAATGCTCCTCGCCAGATAATTTGAATCCGTCGTGCCGTCTGGTCCATTTTCAATTGTTTAACTCGTCGACGGTGCTTCAGATAGCGAAGTATCATGCTCTGGATCACAACCGCACTGCGAAATTCCAGGCGATACTGAACAACACCTTCAGCTGCGTCCGCTAGATAAATGGACAAGTTCTTCCTGGCGACGATCCCCACAAGACGACGGTATCGAGCCAAAGTCGTGCCTCGAAAGCTTCTCGACAGCATAATGCGGCGGATGTACCGCCGCCATTCGGGTCGTCGACTTGGTAGCTGTACGTTGCAACCATCGGAGAGTTTAGCACTTGACAGTGTTGGTTCATCCAGTTCATCGGCGTTGTTATTGCCACGATCATTGACGTTGTCGAGACTCTCACTTGTTGATCGGTCTGTGGTCCGTACGGCCTGCACTTCGTTGATAGCAGCTTGCAGGGTTTCAGGTAAAAATTGCCGCTGGTTGTTGGTCTTTTAGCACTTTCAGGTTTCAGCGGCGCTAGAGTGACCCGTTCTGTAAACTCCGTCTTCGATGGCACTTTGTTGTGCGTTCTCCACTGGTTGTTGTGGGTAGACAATATTTTGGAGCTCGCCATGGCTCGTAATTGGCTTCTGCTGTAAGACTCTTGATTGTTGTCATTGAATCGGGAAGCGAGTAGCGCGTTTAAAGAAGTTCCGCGTGAGTTGTCGACCATGTCGTTGGCCTGGTAGTTATTTGGACGCCGAGTCAGGACGGGCAACACCACTGCATCTTTCCGGTGAGCACGGGCACTGGGCTTGGTCTTCTGACGGGTCTTCGTCCATAAAGATCGATTCGCAGAAGTCGACAGGTCTGCCATCGTGAACGGAGGCTTAAGAGAATGACTGGGGGTCGAAACTATTTTGGCAAAAGGTTTCATGTGAAGTGAGGTTTTTCATGAGGTTTCTTCGAGAGAGCACGCACACCAAAACCCGGTCCCGATACGTTCCTTGAGAGAAGTTCAACGACGTCGACGAAACCTCGAGCAGCGGCAATGTTCAATACAACGTGGCGAACACGATCTCTGTCGCCACAATCTTCGAAAAGCAACGCTACAGGTAGAGCCTTTGACGTGTCCATTCGATCCAGCAGCTTTTGCAGAGGATAGCAGTCCGATCGGCCGAGCAATCGCTTTAAGTCTTCCATTTGACCTGTTCGAGCAGCTTTGACGCTTGCTTCGACCGAAGTCATCGATAAGTCCTCCAACATTTCAACCACGTTGAGTAAAACCATCGTAGATCGACGACGGGAGACACAGCTTGAGGCACTACTTATCGGAAGACTCGGTGCGTGGACTAATCTCTTTACCCGCCGAGATTCGCTGGTGGTTAGTGTCGCGGGTGCTCATGGTCTGAAGAAACAAATCAATATATTAGCTGACGCAAAATGACTAGGAAGAAAATAAACTACTCAAACTTGCCGTGAAAACTCCTTTTCACTTGCTCATCCTGCAGCTTCTGGTGGTGTAGAATAGTTGATGTGAGCGCGAGGTTTTGACTTCGGAGCACTGCACGCTCGAGAGTGAGCTGAAGGAATTTGTCTGCCATCGATAGTCGATCGGATGTGCGTTCACGACGATCAAGCTCTGCTCGAGCTCTGGGTAGTATTGTCTTGTGCAGTTTTCTTTCAAGGTGTCGTCGCTCCTGGATCATATCTGCCAGCTTCATCTTCTTGAGGAACGCAGTCGGACCATTTTTACGGTGCTTTTTCGCGTTTCCACTCGGCTTTGACTAGCTTGGCATCGTGGTGGCTGTCCATGCCTGCTGCTGAAGAACGGCACTTGAGACGGAAGGAACATTACGTTCACAACGTCGACCACCTCAAATTACAGGATCTTCAGCGACGAGAATCGAGGAATTGGCCCGGCCTGGAGCAGCAAATGACGCACTTCAGCGATATTAATGGAAACGATCTCCAAACGAGCCAATGCATGATGTATGAGCTGTTCGAAAGCCAAAGGCCCAGCGTCCGGTAGCCCAACAGATAGTGTTCAGCCGCTGATTCCGCGGAACCGCTGCCTGTGCTCGCTCAGCTCCTTCACCGCTAAGTGTTCGCAGAGCCAAGTCTCGTGCAATCCTTGAGCATTCCTGGGATTTCTGACGAACTGAGTCCAACCAAATCGATGGACGGCTGAAAGATGTTGTCACGGACAACAAAAGCGCCGTAAACAAATTAACGGAGACGTTCCCGATAACAGACAGGAGGAAAGTTATCTTCGCAGTCGATGCCAGGGCGAAGAAACTCTGTGGTCTTTTCCTTCGGTTCGCAGCGGACAACTTCGTCGGCGACAGCTCCATCCCATATCTCAACTTACCTGCTTCGACCAAGTACCTGTCAAGGACTACCAAGTGCCATGAAGTTCACTGCTCTCGCCGTCGCCGCACTCGTCGCCACTGTCGCTGCTGCCGACAACCAGCCCAATCCAGCTCTACGAGCTCTCACCGACACTAACGCCGCCGCCCCGAACGCTGTGGCACCTGCTGGTGGGGCTCCTGAGCACAAGGTCGGCAAGGACGACAAGAAGAAGGAGCAGTGGGGCTGGGGACCGGGCTTCGGCTGGGGAATGGGACCGTGGGGAATGGGGCCGTGGGGCCGAGGCTGGTGGGGCCGCGGCTGGGGCTGGTAGAGCTCTCTAGCCTGGTCAAGCAAACGCTTTTCCGTCTTCTGCATCCCCATTGCAGACAGACTCTAATGGAAATGAAGGTTTCCCTCGATTTCTTTCCTTTATTTGACTGCGATCTTGCATGGAACTTCAACATCCTCATGGTCATCACGAATGATGACGGCGTATCTTCGAACTTCAACCGACGGCTCCACAGAGGCAGTTTGCCCTGTTAAGCTGAGCTACATCTCAGCAGAATTCACTTTTGGATTCATCGATGAAATCGAGAGAGCTAACGCCGCAAACCCGATAACGGCGTCGCTATCAGTATATAGTGTAAGGAACTATGCTTGGTGGTAGTAAGGTCGGCTAGATGTAGCGGGCGCTTTGGGCGCTGCAAACCGTGAATGCATGGCCCAACTGCGCTGGCTGCGAAAAGTAGCAAGGACGGCGCTGATGTTATCACCTCCAACAGCCTTCAATGCCTCGATGATGGGACGTCCGAGCCGACGCTGGCGATGGAAGTGCACATGCTGAAGAGATCTCGAGAGGTCAATCTCGCCTTCTCGTTGAAGCTCGTTCCGCTGAAGAACAGGTCGTCCTCTGATCATGGTCTCCTTCACGGTCACCCGCCTGTTAGCAGAACTGCGAGATCCAGGCCATAGATGGCGAGGGCCGCAGGGAACTTTATCGAAAAGGGTCCTGACCACGGCGAAAGTTGTGAAAGGGGCCCTGAAGGCGTCACACAGTTGCACGAGCGCGACTCTCTATGAAGTGGGCCGAAGGGGATTTCCTGGGTAGGAAGCGCTCACTTGAGCAGTCCTCGGCTGGTGCAGCCAGTACCATGGGCGGCAATACGGAACCGGAGCCGGGGTAGTTAGATTTACTGCGACTTCATGGAAGCGACAGTCTTGTCAAAGGCGATGTCTTCAACATGTGTGCAGACTTTAGATACTTCGTAAGGGTCTACGCCTTCAACCACAACAAGCAGGTTAAGCTGAGAGTAAAACGCGGCAATTTGAGGCGCTGGGGGTGCATCATCGACACCTGCGAATGGGAAGTGGAGATCGCGAAACGCCAGACCAAGACCGACATCGCTACCAAGCTGGCTGAGATTTCTCCAGGCTCATGGCGTCTTACCAATATCCTCGACTCGCACAGGCTTCTCACGCCGCCCAAAGCACGCTACCTACACCTGCGATTGATGGTTCCTTCGGGGCTTGTGAGCCAAGTCACTGCAGCTGAGAAGACGAAGCGCAAGCTCTACAAGTGCAGTTTGTGTGAGAAAATGGGTCACAATAAACTTACGTGCCCGCGTCGTGTTGAGCCTGACGCACCTGCTGGAAGTAACATCGTTGGCGGTTGGTAAGTTGTTAGATCTTGCCCGATTGAACTGCTACAAGCGTTGATGCAGCCTTTTGGGAACTGCTACAATCTCGGACTTAGAGTCGCGGTCGTCCAACTGTGTGACGCCTTCAGGGCCCCTTTTGAAACTTTCGCGGTCGTCAGGGCCCCTTTCGATAATGCTATCAACTTGCAGTGTAGTGACCATTTACGTTTCAGGGATCGATAGCATCCCGCGTTTTAGTTTTATGAGCGATATTGATGAAAACTAAACCAACAACGACGCCTGTATCATCAAATACATGATGTTCTTTTGGCTAAGCATCAACATGATGTCAATATCAAGATATATATTGTGATACCCAGCACTTTGCTTACTCTAGCTCCTGCTTGAGTTTCGTGTACATTTCCCAGTTCGCTTTCATCAAACAATTCAACTCGGCGTGGTTGTCAGACAATCTTGTCCGTAGATCGTTGAGGGCGAAGCTCCCAATACTGAAAAATCGTTCTTGAGCAGCGGTGGAGAGGGGTTTCGCAAGATAAATCCTAGCTAGCACAGCTACAGAGGGAACATCGCGCTGAACTTCCTCTTTAAACCATTGCAGGACGTCCACTTCCCGATACAATTGGAGAAGATTGTACTTTGTGTCACCTGGAGAGCATGGCCATTTAACAGCCAGTGATCTCCACATGTTCCATTCATTTGCAGCTTGTAGTGACAAGTCATTGTGATCATGATGGGGTGTATGGGGAATTTCCACATCTAACAGTGCACTCATGGAGTTCGCGTTTGTGAACGTCCTGCTAATACGATGAAAGTTTTCTGGCGATGCTGACGCGGGCTGTTCAACGGGAGGGCACGAAGTGAAGGCTTCAAAGACAGCTCTATACTCTTGTTTGAGCTCTCGCTCAGCACGTTGGAGTAATTCGGCATTGTCGACAATTAGCGAGGCCTTCGACTTGATGCGAGGGTCCAGTATAAGCGCTTTGATTTCGCTGATATCTGGCGCAGGGAAGCAAATCAGCAGCTGCTCCTTTAATCTGTTAATACAACGGCCCCGCTAGCCGAAAATGATTCGACTGGTACTTCAATGCGCGTTTGCTCCAGCTCGGTTGTAGATGAGTCAGGTCTCTATAAGACCAAACAGGCCATTGCTGGTGCTTCTAATGTCGACCATAGTAATCTGCAAAAAAACAAACCGTACGAACTGGAGACGTCTTCCTTCTGAACTTCACCAAGACTACAATGTGCTAGTTGATTTGTGACTGATTCCATATCTATGATCAAGCTCCAATCAGCTGGAGTAATTGATATCCACGTATCCCGCTCAGATGCCGAAGCCGACTCGAAGTAACGCGCAAAAGCAAAATAATTCATCACACTGCGACGCAGGAGAGTGACAGCATATCCGACTCGAGTTTTTGCGTCGATCGCTGGGTTTATTGGTGGTAGGTTGTATAGCAATTTAATTTGATCCAGCTTACCGATACATGCTGGGGAATTGAAATGCGTTGTCAAGTTGCGGAGTTTTTGGATGACACGTAGTCCTTCTGGAAAAGAGCCTCCAGGAATAACAACATCCTTGCCGTCGTTGCGCGTATTTTCTTTAAGGCCAAGTCCATATAACAAACACAAGCTGAGCAGATGCATGAGGCGATCTACTTGATCAGTCCCAGCAAAATGATCGGATACATTCCGGGCGCTACCGGTAGTATCACTCACTGTAAAGCGAGCACATCACTCGATGTCGAGGCCGTATCGCTCTTGGATCGCTATTTTCATCAACTCTGCAACAACCACAGCCGCATGGCCTTCATTACTGGGAATCCCTAACAACGACAGAGAAACGTAGCGCCAGTTTGAGCTGATGAATGTGACGCTCATTCCCAATACGTTGACATTAGATGCATTTGTCCACATGTCGTGCAGAACAGATAGAAATAGGCGACTTGCAACTTTTGCTAGCTCTTGAGTTAGAAACTTTGTCACGAAGCCAATATACGCATCGAAGCTGGCCGTTGCGTACGTGTTGAAAGTCTCACGAGCAGGAAATGTGAGGGATGCCTGTCTGGTAATTCGCCGGATCATTCGAAGCAACTCTGTATTTTCTAACACAGTGTATGGTAAACCCGCTGATAGCAGCCACCTAGTTGTCAGCAGCCGGATTTCGTCAGGCGAGATGACGAGTGCTTGTTCAATAGTCTTCTGCTATATCCTTTGGGTTCAACTTCTTCTTGACCTGAGGTAAGTGCGTCGATCACCTCGATCTTTTCGGCAAGTGAAGCCTTAGTGGTGTGCTCTATCTCTACAGAGTACGGATGGTCGTTATGCATTCGCAGCATGTGCGCTTTAGCATTCGTTGAGGTTGACTGGCGCATCAGACATCGCTGCCACGACGTCGAAGTTGTGTCGGTGCTCTTCAACTTCTCCGCACACACAATACAAATGTGTGTAAATGGTCGGTTTGTCTTCTTCTTGTTGGGTTGAGGTGTTGAGAGCTTCTGTATGTATCTCCAGACTGTAGCGAACTCATTTTGCTACTTGTACTTAATGGTCTCAGGGATTCCGAGCGAATCGTCTCCATCTTTTACGCCATCGTCGTTGTCTACCTCGATGCCGTCCTCAGGCACACTAGCACGACCTACCGATGTCGCGTGCTCATTTGCTGCGTCAGCATGCTGTGTCCGTGAACGTTGCCTCTTCGATGCTAGCATTCTTGCTCCACAGCGCTTTCTGAACTGACAAGGACAGTCGTTGCTCAACTATTTTGGAGCACAATTTATCAGTGACAAGATCACGTGAGATCAGCACCTTGTTGGAGATTCCATCACTTCATGTTGATAAGACGGCGGCGGCAATATTAGATGATATTGATGGCAACTATTCGGCGCTCTGTATGGAGATATTTCTTTGTATCACCGTTTGCTATCGATCCCTGTTTACGTTTAACATGCAGGTCCTTTTTCCTATTGTGCCGCTAAGTTCATATACTCCATGTCGCCTCGAAGAAGCTATATCTGCCTCGGAGAAGCTGCACGAGTCGCAGCTTTGACTATGCACTGCGGGCTGCGTCCAGGTTCAGCGAAATGAGCTCTCGACGAGCGACGACTTTTGCTTTTGGAGAAAGCGTTATCGGCACAGCGAAAAAGGTGTTCATATCTCTTCAGCATGGAGTTGAAAAGCTTCTTCCATCGATCGTGGCGCGCGCAGTTCGAGCCGCCCCAGCACTGCAACGAGCATCGCCTCATTGCAATACTGAGTGTAGGATATTAGCGGTGCCAGCACCACCAGTGCTCCGACCGTCATGT
This sequence comes from Phytophthora quininea, assembly GCA_011947345.1. Taxonomy (NCBI): domain Eukaryota; phylum Oomycota; class Peronosporomycetes; order Peronosporales; family Peronosporaceae; genus Phytophthora; species Phytophthora quininea. The sequence continues at coordinate 126,709 of JAAVTG010000782.1, forward strand.
TGGCGGCGTTAGTCATTCTGCCAGGACAGCTGCAGCTGCAGCCTTGACAGAGTACCGGTCCGACTCGTGTCTGGCTCGATCAGCAACCCCCATCTTTCTTTCCGCTCCTTGCGGCGACTCTGGTCCATGGCTGGATAACGAGATACACATGTTTCAACCAGCCGCATTGCGCGCACGTAGAGGCGCTGCTCGCCACAAGCGCCAGTCCGTCCCTATCGTCTGCGTAACGCTCTCACCAAGAGCACGCCACAGGCGCCGGCATTTTCCCCTTCCGGGGCTTAGCCACAGGTGACAGCCACATTATAAGCGCGACACACTCAGCAGCGGAGACGGACAGCGGCGATCGTTGCCGCCGCCCCACCCCTCTTCTCAGCATGCAGACACAGCGGCGGTGGAGACGGAGGCGGCCGCTGGCCTCCATAGCGTTAGGCGCCGCCGTGACCTCGGCCGTGGTAGTGGCCGTGGCGCGCGGCGAGCAGGTGAGCGAGTTCAGGTACCTCGAGGCCATGGCGTCGTCGTCCGGCTCGTCCGCGTATTCAGATGTAGGTTCCAGCGGATTAAATACTCCCAGCGCGACGACTTGGGCACCAGTGACTTGGACACCAGTGACATGGACACCAGTACCAACGACACACGCACCCACAAGTGAAGGGAGCTCGAAAAGCACGTCGGGGTCCAAAGCGTCAGCAATTAGCAATGGCAGCAAAAGTGCATCGGCTTCAGGGTCTACTAACTCTGACTCCTCGTCTACGCGAGCTCCAAGCACAACCGAGCCGACTACGTGGATTCCAACGCCGACTACATGGACGCCAACTACGTGGACTCGGACGCCCACGACAGATTCGCCGACGTCAGCCCCGGTTTCTCAGTCAGGATCAACGACGGGGTCTTCCAGCTCGGGTTCCTCGTCTACGCGAGCTCCAAGCACGACCGAGCCGACTACGTGGACTCCAACGCCGACTACATGGACGCCAACTACGTGGACTCGGACGCCCACGACAGATTCGCCGACGTCGGCCCCGGTTTCTCAGTCAGGATCAACGACGGGGTCTTCCAGCTCGGGTTCCTCGTCTACGCGAGCTCCAAGCACGACCGAGCCGACTACGTGGACTCCAACGCCGACTACATGGACGCCAACTACGTGGACTCGGACGCCCACGACAGATTCGCCGACGTCGGCCCCGGTTTCTCAGTCAGGATCAACGACGGGGTCTTCCAGCTCGGGTTCCTCGTCTACGCGAGCTCCAAGCACAACCGAGCCGACTACGTGGACTCCAACGCCGACTACATGGACGCCAACTACGTGGACTCGGACGCCCACGACAGATTCGCCGACGTCGGCCCCGGTTTCTCTGTCAGGATCAACGACGGGGTCTTCCAGCTCGGGTTCCTCATTTACGCGTTCGCCGGCTACGACCGAACCGACGTGGACGAATGCGCCGACAAATACGCCGACGACGTCCAGTTCTTCTCAGTCGACGACGGGGTCGAGCACGGGCGGCGCAACACAGCTGCCAACCAAGACGCCGACCGAGACGCCGACCGAGACGCCGACCGAGACGCCGACGACGTCGAGTACTTCTAGCCAGTCGTCGAGTGGATCGAGCACGGGTACGACCGAGCCGACGTGGACGAATGCGCCGACGAATGCGCCGACAAATGCGCCGACAAATGCACCGACGAATGCACCGACAAATGCACCGACGAATGCACCGACGAATGTGCCGACAAATACGCCGACGACGTCCAGTTCTTCTCAGTCGACGACGGGGTCGAGCACGGGCGGCGCAACACAGCTGCCAACCAAGACGCCGACCGAGACGCCGACCGAGACGCCGACCGAGACGCCGACCGAGACGCCGACCGAGACGCCGACGACGTCGAGTACTTCTAGCCAGTCGTCGAGTGGATCGAGCACGGGTACGACCGAGCCGACGTGGACGAATGCGCCGACGAATGCGCCGACAAATGCGCCGACAAATGCACCGACGAATGCACCGACAAATGCACCGACGAATGCACCGACGAATGTGCCGACAAATACGCCGACGACGTCCAGTTCTTCTCAGTCGACGACGGGGTCGAGCACGGGCGGCGCAACACAGCTGCCAACCAAGACGCCGACCGAGACGCCGACCGAGACGCCGACCGAGACGCCGACCGAGACGCCGACCGAGACGCCGACCGAGACGCCGACCGAGACGCCGACGACGTCGAGTACTTCTAGCCAGTCGTCGAGTGGATCGAGCACGGGTACGACCGAGCCGACGTGGACGAATGCGCCGACGAATGCGCCGACAAATGCGCCGACAAATGCACCGACGAATGCACCGACGAATGCGCCGACAAATGCACCGACGAATGCACCGACGAATGTGCCGACAAATACGCCGACGACGTCCAGTTCTTCTCAGTCGACGACGGGGTCGAGCACGGGCGGCGCAACACAGCTGCCAACCAAGACGCCGACCGAGACGCCGACCGAGACGCCGACCGAGACGCCGACGACGTCGAGTACTTCTAGCCAGTCGTCGAGTGGATCGAGCACGGGTACGACCGAGCCGACGTGGACGAATGCGCCGACGAATGCGCCGACAAATGCACCGACAAATGCACCGACGAATGCACCGACGAATGCGCCGACAAATGCACCGACGAATGCACCGACGAATGTGCCGACAAATACGCCGACGACGTCCAGTTCTTCTCAGTCGACGACGGGGTCGAGCACGGGCGGCGCAACACAGCTGCCAACCAAGACGCCGACCGAGACGCCGACCGAGACGCCGACCGAGACGCCGACGACGTCGAGTACTTCTAGCCAGTCGTCGAGTGGATCGAGCACGGGTACGACCGAGCCGACGTGGACGAATGCGCCGACGAATGCGCCGACAAATGCGCCGACAAATGCACCGACGAATGCACCGACAAATGCACCGACGAATGCACCGACGAATGTGCCGACAAATACGCCGACGACGTCCAGTTCTTCTCAGTCGACGACGGGGTCGAGCACGGGCGGCGCAACACAGCTGCCAACCAAGACGCCGACCGAGACGCCGACCGAGACGCCGACCGAGACGCCGACCGAGACGCCGACCGAGACGCCGACGACGTCGAGTACTTCTAGCCAGTCGTCGAGTGGATCGAGCACGGGTACGACCGAGCCGACGTGGACGAATGCGCCGACGAATGCGCCGACAAATGCGCCGACAAATGCATCGACGAATGCACCGACGAATGCGCCGACAAATGCACCGACGAATGCACCGACGAATGTGCCGACAAATACGCCGACGACGTCCAGTTCTTCTCAGTCGACGACGGGGTCGAGCACGGGCGGCGCAACACAGCTGCCAACCAAGACGCCGACCGAGACGCCGACGACGTCGAGTACTTCTAGCCAGTCGTCGAGTGGATCGAGCACGGGTACGACCGAGCCGACGTGGACGAATGCGCCGACGAATGCGCCGACAAATGCGCCGACAAATGCACCGACGAATGCACCGACAAATGCACCGACGAATGCACCGACGAATGTGCCGACAAATACGCCGACGACGTCCAGTTCTTCTCAGTCGACGACGGGGTCGAGCACGGGCGGCGCAACACAGCTGCCAACCAAGACGCCGACCGAGACGCCGACCGAGACGCCGACCGAGACGCCGACCGAGACGCCGACCGAGACGCCGACCGAGACGCCGACGACGTCGAGTACTTCTAGCCAGTCGTCGAGTGGATCGAGCACGGGTACGACCGAGCCGACGTGGACGAATGCGCCGACGAATGCGCCGACAAATGCGCCGACAAATGCACCGACGAATGCACCGACGAATGCGCCGACAAATGCACCGACGAATGCACCGACGAATGTGCCGACAAATACGCCGACGACGTCCAGTTCTTCTCAGTCGACGACGGGGTCGAGCACGGGCGGCGCAACACAGCTGCCAACCAAGACGCCGACCGAGACGCCGACGACGTCGAGTACTTCTAGCCAGTCGTCGAGTGGATCGAGCACGGGTACGACCGAGCCGACGTGGACGAATGCGCCGACGAATGCGCCGACAAATGCACCGACGAATGCGCCGACAAATGTGCCGACAAATACGCCGGTGCCTACCCTAGAGCCAACGCCAACAGATTTGCCTACGCGAGTGCCAACCCGGACAGATCTGCCTACACAAGCGCCGACTCCGACGCAGGCACCTCCTCCAACAGATTTGCCCACGGAAGTGCCAACGCAAGCGCCAACCCCGACGGAAGCACCTGCTCGGACAGATTTGCCTACGGAAGTGCCAACGCAAACGCCAACTCCAACGGAGCAACCTACGGAATTGCCGACTGAGCTTCCTACGGAGGCACCAACAACAGCACCTCCAACGCCAGAGCCAACGCCGTGGAGTCCGCCTCCGGTGCCCAGTGTTCCAAAGACATCAAGACCAGAACCATCGGGTAGTAGCTCGTCGTCGTCGCACGGTTCTCCGAGTTCGACAGGATCCTCTGCTTCGAAAGCAGAATCCGCTTCATCTTCGTCGGATAATGTTACGTTCAGTCCGGCCCCAGTTACGAATGCCCCTGCAACAGAGAAGCCAACGACGACGCCTGCTACCGAAACCCCTTCAAGAACGGAAGCACCACCGGCCAGTTCAGATTCTTCGTCGGGTTCTGCAGCTACGTGGAGCCCTCCGCCAGTTACGAATGCTCCGCAGGTCACTAAGTCTCCGACGAGAGCGCCTTCTGCTTCCTCGAACACAGGCGGGACGTCTGCGTCAGGCTCTACTACCGGGTCGAGCGGATCTAAAGAAGCAGGGTCGACTTCGCAGGCATCTTCTCCAACGTCGACTCCGACGACGGCACCTTCCTCGGCATCGTCCGATGGAAGCACGCCGAGTCCGGCACCCGTCACGCGGGCCCCTTCTGCAGCAAAGGGCTCGTCTGGTTCGTCCGAGACGGATAATTCTACCAAGCAAACCGAGCATTCGGACCAAGGTTCGTCATCTCAATCGGACACGTCAACTCCGAGCCCAGCACCGGTGACACGGACACCAAACTCAAGCTCACTCACGATGCCTTCTTTTCCGGCCTCCCCGGATTCGGTGGGGACAGTGATCCCCGCTGATACTTCTGGCATTGACAACTCGGCAGCAGAAGCGGTCCAAAAGCAGGCTGAGTCGGCTAGCAGTGGCGACAACGGCAGCGGAAACCCGGATTTGACCGACAACAACGACTTGACAGTGCTGGGCGATACTGGTTCTACGATTGTGTACAGCGATGGGAGTAAGATTACGACGTTCGAGAAGTACAACCGTGGAGACGGCGCGGTGAGCACACTGGAAGACGGCAGCGGATCGTATAGCGATGTCGTCATCGTGGGTGGTAGCAACCGCTCCAACCTGCCGCCTGGCGCGTCCATTTCACTGTCGAAAACGGCGCAGGAAGTGCAGAACGCGTTGCTGTACGCGAGTTACGCGCTCGGCATCGTGACCACCGTCCTGTTGATCTTCTTCCACTTGTTGGCGCTCCGACGGCCTGGATGGCTGGGTGGAGTTTCAAGCGGCAGCGATAGCGGGGCAAGTGGTCGGTCCAGCATGGGATGGCTCACACCCAATGTGTGGGAACTGGCCGTGGTGGTGGCCTACATCCAACATTTGAACTCGATCTCCATGCTGGAGCTCACGAAGGCTCCTCAGATTGTGCTGGACTTCACAGACTCGTTCTCGTTCGCTAATCTGCACTTGTCTTCGGTGACGACGACCGCCGTGTCGGAAGCTTCGCGCCGCCTGCAGCTCGTCATCTTGACGGGCATTGTCGCGTTCTCAGATCGTATCGGCATCGACGAGGACGAGGCGCTCATGTCGGCCTTCTGGTTCTTCTTGGCCGTGGTCGCCCTTCTGGTCATGCTCTTTCTTCTCGCGACCGGCGTGGCCTACTCTAACTACCGAAGGACTGCAGATACGTGGTCGGACTTCCTTCCACATGGGCTGCGCAACAGCTTCGCCATGTGTGTGGTGGGTCTGGGCGTGTCGTTGTGGGTTCTCAGTGTGTTCCCGCTTGTGGCCATGTCTTCGTACGAACTCGTCATGGAGCTGCGCTACCGCGTCGGCATCGGTCTCGCTGTGGCGCTCTTCTCGATCTGGGCGGTGGTCGTTGGTGGTCTCTGCTTCGCTTTTGTCAGTGTCCGAGCCATTCCCATGAACGACGCGTTCCGGTACAAGAACTACGCCGTGTGGGGGCCTCTCTACGGCGAGTCCAGGATGGCCTTCCGCTACTTCTTCGTGGTGACAGTGGCCTTCCAGATCTTGCTTGGCGCTCTCACTGGTGCCGTGTCGGGTGTCCCGACGCAGTTGGTGGCGCTCATGGTGTGTCACTTGCTATTTATCGTGGTGGCGCTCATCATCCGGCCGTTTGCCGCGCGCTGGGTGCTGGGGGTCACTGTGGGGCTGAGAGTGGTGGCGATTGTCAACTTGATGGCGAGCTTTGCGTTCCTCACGTCCAGCGATCTGAGTATCCACTGGCGAGGCATCATCGCGCAGGGCTTCGTGGTCTTCAACTCGCTCGTCTTCTTCGTCTTCTTCTCGCGCTACGTGGCCATGTTCGTGCTAGCGTTGAAGCGCTGGTCGGGCTTCTCGCGTCGTGACAGCTTCATCCACTCGCAGCAGAGCTACGAGATGGACCAGTCGTCCACAATGTCGAGACCGAACCAGAACCCAATCTTTTGACCTACGACGGTCGCCAGCAGCAGCGGTACAATGACGGCGGCAGGTTCATGGCTTCTGGAGCAGGCTTCGCTCCGTCACGTGGGTCATCGTCGGGCTATTCGTCAGAGTACTCGGATCGGTTCGCGCCCACCCCGATGGCTTCCAACGCGTACTCTGGACAGCGTTATGCGCCAACGCCGTCCGGATCGTCCGCATACTCGTCGGTCTCGCGTGCCCACGGGCAGTCACGTGGAGCACCGCGGTACTACCAGTAAGTCTCGCCAGTTTTGGGGGTATTTATGTGTCGTGTTTTAGTCAGGAACTCTAGAGTGTAGAGAGCTAGCAAACCTGTGGATAAATGCAAAAGCAGTATTGATGTTCATCTATTCAGCTCTCGCCAACTTTACTACAACGTCATATGAATATGAAATGTGTGAGCTAGGGACAACATGCTGAAGGTGAAGTTCAAAGATACGCCGTCATCATTCGTGATGACCATGAGGATGTTGAAGTTCCATGCAAGATCGCAGTCAAATAAAGCAAAGAAATCGAGGGAAACCTTCATTTCCATTAGAGTCTGTCTGCAATGGGGATGCAGAAGACGGAAAAGCGTTTGCTTGACCAGGCTAGAGAGCTCTACCAGCCCCAGCCGCGGCCCCACCAGCCTCGGCCCCACGGTCCCATTCCCCACGGCCCCATTCCCCAGCCGAAGCCCGGTCCCCAGCCCCACTGCTCCTTCTTCTTGTCGTCCTTGGCGACCTTGTGCTCAGGAGCCCCACCAGCAGGTGCCACAGCGTTCGGGGCGGCGGCGTTAGTGTCGGCGAGAGCTCGTAGAGCTGGATTGGGCTGGTTGTCGGCAGCAGCGACAGTGGCGACGAGTGCGGCGACGGCGAGAGCAGTGAACTTCATGGCACTTGGTAGTCCTTGACAGGTACTTGGTCGAAGCAGGTAAGTTGAGATATGGGATGGAGCTGTCGCCGACGAAGTTGTCCGCTGCGAACCGAAGGAAAAGACCACAGAGTTTCTTCGCCCTGGCATCGACTGCGAAGATAACTTTCCTCCTGTCTGTTATCGGGAACGTCTCCGTTAATTTGTTTACGGCGCTTTTGTTGTCCGTGACAACATCTTTCAGCCGTCCATCGATTTGGTCGGACTCAGTTCGTCAGAAATCCCAGGAATGCTCAAGGATTGCACGAGACTTGGCTCTGCGAACACTTAGCGGTGAAGGAGCTGAGCGAGCACAGGCAGCGGTTCCGCGGAATCAGCGGCTGAACACTATCTGTTGGGCTACCGGACGCTGGGCCTTTGGCTTTCGAACAGCTCATACATCATGCATTGGCTCGTTTGGAGATCGTTTCCATTAATATCGCTGAAGTGCGTCATTTGCTGCTCCAGGCCGGGCCAATTCCTCGATTCTCGTCGCTGAAGATCCTGTAATTTGAGGTGGTCGACGTTGTGAACGTAATGTTCCTTCCGTCTCAAGTGCCGTTCTTCAGCAGCAGGCATGGACAGCCACCACGATGCCAAGCTAGTCAAAGCCGAGTGGAAACGCGAAAAAGCACCGTAAAAATGGTCCGACTGCGTTCCTCAAGAAGATGAAGCTGGCAGATATGATCCAGGAGCGACGACACCTTGAAAGAAAACTGCACAAGACAATACTACCCAGAGCTCGAGCAGAGCTTGATCGTCGTGAACGCACATCCGATCGACTATCGATGGCAGACAAATTCCTTCAGCTCACTCTCGAGCGTGCAGTGCTCCGAAGTCAAAACCTCGCGCTCACATCAACTATTCTACACCACCAGAAGCTGCAGGATGAGCAAGTGAAAAGGAGTTTTCACGGCAAGTTTGAGTAGTTTATTTTCTTCCTAGTCATTTTGCGTCAGCTAATATATTGATTTGTTTCTTCAGACCATGAGCACCCGCGACACTAACCACCAGCGAATCTCGGCGGGTAAAGAGATTAGTCCACGCACCGAGTCTTCCGATAAGTAGTGCCTCAAGCTGTGTCTCCCGTCGTCGATCTACGATGGTTTTACTCAACGTGGTTGAAATGTTGGAGGACTTATCGATGACTTCGGTCGAAGCAAACGTCAAAGCTGCTCGAACAGGTCAAATGGAAGACTTCAAGCGATTGCTCGGCCGATCGGACTGCTATCCTCTGCAAAAGCTGCTGGATCGAATGGACACGTCAAAGGCTCTACCGGTAGCGTTGCTTTTCGAAGATTGTGGCGACAGAGATCGTGTCCGCCACGTTGTATTGAACATTGCCGCTGCTCGAGGTTTCGTCGACGTCGTTGAACTTCTCTCAAGGAACGTATCGGAACCGGGTTTTGGTGTGCGTGCTCTCTCGAACGCCATTTCAGGAGGTCATGTCGAAGTGGTGAAAGTGCAGCTGACTCCTGACGGAATCCATTGGCATATCACGAAAGCTGTCGATCAAGCGGCAGCAGAAGGACAGCATGCCATTGTGCAGCTAATCCACGAGCGCTTCCGTGGACTTGCCAACGCATACGTTTGGACACGGGACGACTTGTTTGCCCACACGGCGCGCTACGGAAGACCAGCCAGCGTCAAGTACCTGTTCGAGCATGGTTTTTGGGTTTCGAATTTGACTGGAGACGCTGTCGTGGCTGCAGCAGACACAGATCGTATCGACGTACTCGAGTTCTTACACAGCACTGGGAAGATTTCGTCACAATCGCTTGACGAAGCGTTCGTAGCTGCCGCTCGAAATGCCTGTTTGAAGTCGGTGAAGTGGCTGTTTGCGAAGCAGCTTGCATCAGCACAGGCAGTGAACGGCGCGGTTCTAGCGGCGACCAGTGTTGCGGTCGTCAAATTCCTGCTCGACACGGTTCTAATCTCTGTGGACTCCATTGGCAATATTTTACGAGCGGATCCACAGCAGAATCACCACAGTCGTCGCAGCAAGTATTTGGACCTTGCCAAATGTTTGGTTGATGAAGGCAGAGTTCCTGCCGAGGTACTGGCCCAGGAAGCAGAGAGAGCTGCGAATTGTGGCGGTGCAGCGTTGGTGGAAATCTTTCGCGAAGATCGCAATGACGGACTGCAACTTCAGAATCGCAGTACCGTGGGCCACCTGTTTTGAAGCCTATGGAAAGATCTCGCTGCGAAACTTCAACATATATTTCTGATACTTAAACCCTGACGAAACCGATGGCATCATTGGCATGTTTAATAAAAGGTTTGCAGCCATATAACAGTAAGATTTCTATAATATATAACCTTTATTGAAAATGTATCCTTGGATAATTAATTCTTAGAAGCTCCTTTCCCCTCGGCCGCGCGACCCTTCACGCTGGAACTGCCACATTAGCATTGGCGCTTCGGACGGCACAACTCCCGCCACGCACGCAGCTCTCACTCAGACCCAGCCGCTGTGTTCGCTGCTCCATCATCTGTACTACCCTCGAGGCCTTGTTCGAGCCTTCAACGCCCTCTACAAGCCTCAAGAGACAAGTCTAGCCGCCATGTACGTGACGCGGCGTCTGCTGCGCTCCACGCTATCGGACGCGACCCCGAGGCCTTAGAAGAGAAGCAGCCATCTTCGCCACCCCGGTAACCCCCAAGAGACGCGCTGCGGCGCGTGCAACCGCCAAAATGGATGCAGATTCTGTTGGTCGTATTACGACCAAGTCGTTGGAGAACGCTGACAACGAGAAGAACAAGCGCCGCGCCAAGAGGAAGGACAAACAGGTGCCAGAGACCCCTAAGAGTGCAGAGAGCAAGCTCTATGGCTGTGGTATGCTGGTGGACGTCCGCTACCGCAACGAGTTTATTGAAGCCAAGGTCGTGGACTTGGACCCGCACAAGGAGACGATCTACGTGCACTACATGGGCTGGAACGCCCGCTACGACGCGTGGGTGACGCCCGAGGACGTGGCTGCCCACGGCAGCGAGAGCTTAGCCAAGAAGAAGGACGTGAGTTGGGACGGAGAGACGTCACTGTTTGTGACGAAAGAGGAAGCTGTAAAGCTCAAAGCAAAGAGCAAAAAGTCTCCAAAGCAAGAAATTCACCCAGAAAATAGGTGAAGGGAAGGAGAAGAAGCGACGAGCAGTGGAGACCAGTGAAGAGCCTCCCAAGAAAATAAGAAAGAGTCCTAAGAACAAGAAGAGTAGCAAAAGAGTGGCAAGAAGAGTCCGAAACGGGCGAAAGGTCTCAGGAATGTGAAGAATGCAGAGGTTGCAGAGGTGGAAGCCGAGCCTGAACACGGTACGAAGAGTCCTCGAGTGCGAAGACCGTCGAGAAAGGTCCAGGTTGCAGTGGGGACGACGGACGAAGCGAGTGAACGGAAGAAGAAAGCAGAGACAGCGGATTTGGTGCTGGAGGTGGAGATCGGAGCCGGCAACGCAGCGATCGAGGAAGGTAACGCCGTAGAAGAGCAAGTAGAAAGCGGACCCACTGGTCGAGCGAAAAACAGACGCACTCCAAGGTGAAAAGTAAGCGGAAACGTAAGTCAGCGGGAGAAGTAGAAGAAGATGAGGACTTTGTGCCCGAGAAGAAGGACAAGAAGTCCAAACGAGGCGGAGCTGCCAGTAGCAAATCGCCAGCTAGTACTGCTCAAGCTCGTCGCCCTGGTAATGGCGGATTAAGCGGCCCGATCCGAGAGAAACTGCGCGACATCTTCCAACAACGTGTGCAGCAGAGGGAGCAAATGGAACAGTTGACTGCAGCTGAAACGGGCCTTCATCAATCGCTAGAGACGCACGAGGAGGATGAAGCGGCAGCCGCAGAGGTCGACAGTGCAAAGGAGGATGCTACTCCTGCAGCGATGGTCAGCCCCAATGCAGCGACAGATGAGTATCAACGGCAGCTGCAACAGTATTATTACCATCAGCAGTTGCTACTCGCCATGAGTTTGTCGAGTGGAATGGCCGGCGCTGAGGAAGACCCGAGCACGATCGCTCTTCATGGCGGGATCATCGACCCGCGCATCATCCAAGAGCGACTCAGTGCGCTCGAGGAGCGTCGTCGACAGCAAGCGCAGATCCAAGCGTACTACCAGCAACTGATGCTCACTCGAGAGAGGAATGTCCGCGCACTGGCAGCGAATCAAGCGTTCGTGAACGCCAGCTCCGCAGTCTGGGAGCAGCAGCTGAAGGAGTCGACGCAAAGCGAAGAAGACAGCACGTCAATTAAGAGCTGGAAAGATATGACTGGCAACGGCGGGAATTCCGCCGACAAGGATGATAACAACGACAGCACCGCCGATAAGGACCCAGAGATAGGCAAAGGCGGTGGGGATCATGACGCCCCTCGATCAGAAAAGTCGGACACGAGCGACGGTGGTGACAATAGCAAGGAAAGCGAAACTAGCGCAGCCGTCTCAACCAGCAGTGCAGCGAACGAAGCCAACTTGGCATCGCCCGACACGGTGGAAAAAGCTGCCGAAGGTTCCGTGGCGTCGACGCAGTCAACGCCAGCAAAAAGCGCCAGCAAATGCGACCCTGCCGACGCTCCTTCTGAAAACGTGCTGTACGAGTTCATCCTGTAGTCGGTTCCAATATGTGTTCCTTTTGGCGCGCTAATAAAAAGTACCCAAAATGATGCGCAAACGTTATCTTACTTTCAGTATACTTGTCTCCGAAATAGTGTGAAAGAAGCGCCAGTCGCACGCCAAAACGAGAAGCTTCCAGCCCCATCAACGAGGTCTTGAGATGTCGGACGTGGAGCTGGTCGAGAACGACTCTGGCGAGGTGGGATGGGCGACAGGAGCGCAGGAATCTAGCGAGGAAGAGGCGCAGAGCGACGATATCGACAGCGACGACTTTGAGAGCGAGGACGAGGCCCAAGAGACCCCAGAGAATGGGGTCCACGAGTATTTCCGACAGAGAAAGACCCGGTCTAGCTCTAAAGGAGGCACCAAACCTAAAACTAGGAAGCGCAAAGCCGATCGAACCCTGCGAGGCGAGCGGGCCAGGAACCGGCGACGCCAAATCGCCGACGTCATGGACGACGCCGAGCTGGACGACTCGACGTTGAAAGCCCGAGAAGCAGAGGCCAAACGAGCCGAGAAAATTGACAAAATCTTGGGGATTTCTCCAATTTGTCTGAGGAGCAGCTAGCCGCCGACGAGGAGAAGGCCAAGATGCTGTGTATCAATCCAGTGTCCCAAGATGGGGCTCCTCCGGAGGGAGAAGAAGGCACAGAGAACGCCCCCGTGTTTGTGTTCAAAGACCTCGTGAGCAAGCTCAAACCTCACCAAATCGTAGGCGCTAGATTCCTATGGAGTCACATTGCAGCAGATCCTGGCTTTGGATGTGTCCTCGCAGACTTTATGGGGCTGGGGAAAACCCTGCAGGTTATTACAACAGTGCAAGCTTTTCTGTCGCAAAAGAAACTGGAAGTGGATGGTTTCTTGACGCCAAAACACAAACACGTTTTGATTCTAGCGCCGACCATTTGTGTGCGCAATTGGGAGGCGGAAGTCGTGAAATGGCTCGGCAAAAAGAAGCGAGACGGTTGGGCTTGCACACGTTGGAGTCGAGTCGAGAGAAAAAGATGAGCGACCGCGTGCACGTGGTCAAGACCTGGCACAAGCGAGGAGGACTGCTGATCATGGGCTACGAGCTCTATCGCCTGTTAGTGCTCCAGTCCAGTGGCGAGGAGAAGATCGCCGCGGGGAATCAAAAGTACGCGCACTTAATCAAGCAGGTATATGGGTGTCTGAGTGATCCAGGTCCCGACCTGATTGTACTAGATGAAGGTCATCGCGTGCGTGATCGCAAATCGAAAATGGTAAAAGCTCTGGCGCATGTGAAGACGTCCCGACGCATAATCTTGACGGGATATCCGCTGCAGAACCACTTGGAAGAGTACTGGACGATGGTCAACTTTGCAAGACCGGACTATCTCGGTTCCTTGGAAGAATTCAAAAACCGATTCGTGGACCCCATCAAGAACGGTCAGTGTATCGATAGTTCTGAAGTTGACGTAAGACTGGCGCGGCAGCGTGCGTTCGTCTTGACACGTGAGCTGAAGCCTTTGGTGCTGCGTCGAGATCAGCAATATCTCTTCAGACAGCTCCCACCAAAGAAGGAGTATGTTTTGCTGTGTAAATTGACAGATGCTCAGGCAGAGCTCTATCGGATTTTTCTCGAATGTGGAGTGCCCAGACGTGGTGATACTGGTAAGGTCAATGTCCTTGGAGGATACCACATCTCACTAGCTATCTCGAACCATCCTGATGTGCTGATGGAAACGTTCAAACAGCTACAAGAAGACGTGCGTAATGGCAACCTTAGAAAGAGAGATAAGTCAAAACGTGGAGGATACGCAAGTCTCTTCGGCGTCGAAGATGGCGGAGAAGACGATTACGATCCATGTATCGATTTGCCGAGTCCGACGGCGCCGCCAACGCCTGCAGCTCCCGCAACGCCTGCCACCTCTGCTGAGTCGAACGATATTCAGGTTGGTTACTCGTCAGACGAAGGTGAGACAGACCTGTTGAATGCTCTGGATGCTCCGAGTAGCAAGCCAATACCAAAGCCAACGATGCCAACGGGTGAGGAGTGCCATCGTCTGAGTTTTGCTCAGGACTTTATGGACAAATACGTCCCAACTCAACTCCAATCCAGTGGCAAAATGATGCTCCTCATGCAAATTCTGTCCGAGTGCCAAGACATCGGCGACCGTGTGATCCTTTTCTCTCAGAGCATCCCGACGCTAAACACAATCGGGGAGATGATCCGCCAGCACAACAAATACCAACGTCGACACTCGAAGCGGCTGTCCTATCTGCGCATTGATGGTAGTACGCCACAGCAAGACCGCTTCCGCCAGATCGCGCAGTTTAACGACCTCGAAGAAGACGTCGACTTGATCATGATCTCCACCAAAGCAGGTGGAGAAGGCATCAACTTGTGCGCCGGCAATCGCATCATCATCTTCGATGTCTGCTGGAACCCTTGCAATGATTCACAGTCAATGTGTCGCTCCTATCGCTTTGGCCAAACTAAGCCAGTGTTTGTATACCGCTTTGTGACGGCAGGTACGATGGAGAAGAAGGTTTACGACCTGCAAATTCGTAAAGAAGGTGTCGCCAAGAGGATCGTGGACGAGAAGACGATGGAGCGCAAGTTTAAGAGTACAGAGCTGCAAAACTACTTTGATGTGGGCGAGTTTGAGGAGTCGCTGAATCATGCGCAAGGTAAGAAGATCGACGACGAGGTGAAGGCGATCCCACAAGCCGACACGGTGCTCGACCATCTTTTACGGGATAATGAGGAAAGAGCCGTCACTGTCTCGGTAGCAGACGAAGGTGAGAAGTCAACTCTGCCTGAGAGGTGTATCATTGACTGGTTCGAGCAAGAAACCATGTTTGAAGAAGATTTGGATCAACAGTGTTCCCCTGTGGAACAAAAGGAACTAATTGAGAGCTACACGTACTTGAAGGCAGTGCGGAGATTGCGCAGCCGAGGAGGAACGCACCTCATTAGTCGTGACGGTTTGCTAGTAAAGATGTGCGATACTTGCCGAGCTGTGAACGAGATTTACCCGCAAGCAACGACACAAGTCCCAGTGCCGGCGAAGATCGAGTGCTCCTATTGCAAGAGACAAACGTCAACGGTTGGGGCTGTTCCTCCCTCAGTTAATACAGCGCCTGGAAACCCGTTCGCGGGTTTGTCTGGTGTGCCTGGGGGTATTCCAATGCCTCCAGTTCTGGTGCCTACAACTGCAGCAGCGATGGCAGCGGCCACTGCTGCTGCCGCGGCGGCACTAGGTGCTGCGCCTTCTGGCCAACCTGGTCAAAGTCGTGTGCTTCCTCCCCATCTGTATGCGCTTTACATGCAACAGGAGAAGGAAAGAAATGAGAACCAGCAACAGTCGGGACAACCACAACAGCCGCAGGATAGTAAGCTTATGCAGCTAGAGCAGCTGCGCTTGGAGATGCAGCAGAAAATGGAGATCCAACGTGCGGAGATGCAGCGCCGACGCCTTGAGCTGCAGCGTAAGCAGCTGGAGGCGGAGGCTGCTAAACGTCGGAAGGAGCGCTTGACGATGAAGCTCAACGATCGATATATACTGGTGCTTCGTCGAGGCATTAAAGGTTGCCAGGATCTTAAGCGCAAAGCTGAGAGCTGTGGCGCCACGATGGCCATCGAGGTGAACTCCCAGCTCACGGATATCGTTAGTGCCATGACCAAGGCGGAGACGCTCAAATGGCTTAAGCTGAACAAACTCCCAGCTGATGTGGAGCTGCATGATGACGTGTGGCTGCGCAATGAAATCGCCAAAGAAAAAGGTTTACCTTTGATTCCAACGAATGAAGCAAGTAGTACAGATACAAAGGAAGATGGGGATGTCAAGCCTGCTATTCCCACCCTTGCCATCAGTACGAGCAGTGGGCAGAGTCCGCAAACGACGGTGGATACGAATAGCGACTACATTGAGCTTCTGGACTCGGACGATGACGAGGAACCTCCGAAATCAGCAGACAGTGGAGAGCCAAACAGCGGTATCGTCAGTCAAACTCCCACCGGGGTGGACGATGACGACGATATCATCGAGATTTTGTAGGACGGCACGACAAGCAGCACACTAATTCAATTTATAACGAGCGTTTGATAGGATGCCTCATGACTCGACGATGAATTCCACGTCGTCGCTCTTGGCAGGAGGCAGCAAGCAGCCGTCTCGAATCACAGCGTTGGCCATTACTTTGGCGACGTTAGCAGGGTTGCTGCCGAGTAGAATATTCATGGCCTGGAACACATCCGAAAATGCGTTGTACACGACGAGACGCCCAGTACCGTCAATACTAATCAGCGTCGACGTCGGACACACGAATGGGCGATGTAGGACCCTCTCCACAAGAGCTTCGTCCTGCAAAATATGTGGGAACACCGTCTCAAGTGTGGCAGTCGACACGACCCCTCAAATTCCCCAACACATTTGACCAGACATCCCTCGTCATCACTGGACACGACTTTCGCGGAGAAGTTGGCAAGTCGACGCACTCCAAATAATTGCTTGTAGGAACGCCATTGCTCCATGAAGTTGATCCTTCCTGTGACGCCACCGCCGACACTCATATCTTCATCTAGAAGCACGTCAAGGAAGTGTTGATCTCGAGTTGGTAGCAGATCCGGATACCCTTGTTTGAACACGTCGAAGAAGTGGTCTATGGCCTGTAAGGAGTGGCTTTGGAAGTGCATGCGGCCTGCCAACACACGCGTCTCCAGCAAACTCTTATGCAGCAGACAGTCCTGGATCTGTTGGCGTAAGTTATTGACATCAAGTGTGAGGTGTAGGACCCGCAGGTTATCGGCGTCTCGCTGCAAATTTTTGGTGGACGTTTTGCGCCTTCTGCGGGCTTTTGGTCCACTTTTCGCTCGTCGGATCTCGATTGCAACGATATTGGCACCGCGAGGAAGAACACGAGAGCAGGAAGTAATCCGATCTTGTTTAGTGTTTGATGGCCTCGAAATTACCGCTGGGTCCTCCTGACTGCTGTCGGACGCATTGAGCAGCAGCGAGAGGTCCATGCGAGAGGTCCAAAGAGGGAGGGACTCGAAGCAGTCGCTATTCTCTTCTTTGTAGAAGGATTAGTCGCACTGACTCCTGGAATAGGAACAGGTGATATTTTGTAAGTTACGTGGCTAGTTTTCCGCTTCACAAAAGATTTCCACCAACAGCTCTCTCTGCTGCCTGGGCCAGTATCCCAGGAGGAATTGTTCCTTCATCAACCAAACATTTGGCAATGTCCAAATACTTGCTGCGACGACTGTGGTGATTCTGCTGTGGATCCGCTCGTAAAATATTGCCAATGGAGTCCACAGAGATTAGAACCGTGTCGAGCAGGAATTTGACGACCGCAACACTGGTCGCCGCTAGAACCGCGCCGTTCACTGCCTGTGCTGATGCAAGCTGCTTCGCAAACAGCCACTTCACCGACTTCAAACAGGCATTTCGAGCGGCAGCTACGAACGCTTCGTCAAGCGATTGTGACGAAATCTTCCCAGTGCTGTGTAAGAACTCGAGTACGCCGATACGATCTGTGTCTGCTGCAGCCACGACAGCGTCTCCAGTCAAATTCGAAACCCAAAAACCATGCTCGAACAGGTACTTGACGCTGGCTGGTCTTCCGTAGCGCGCCGTGTGGGCAAACAAGTCGTCCCGTGTCCAAACGTATGCGTTGGCAAGTCCACGGAAGCGCTCGTGGATTAGCTGCACAATGGCATGCTGTCCTTCTGCTGCCGCTTGATCGACAGCTTTCGTGATATGCCAATGGATTCCGTCAGGAGTCAGCTGCACTTTCACCACTTCGACATGACCTCCTGAAATGGCGTTCGAGAGAGCACGCACACCAAAACCCGGTCCCGATACGTTCCTTGAGAGAAGTTCAACGACGTCGACGAAACCTCGAGCAGCGGCAATGTTCAATACAACGTGGCGAACACGATCTCTGTCGCCACAATCTTCGAAAAGCAACGCTACAGGTAGAGCCTTTGACGTGTCCATTCGATCCAGCAGCTTTTGCAGAGGATAGCAGTCCGATCGGCCGAGCAATCGCTTTAAGTCTTCCATTTGACCTGTTCGAGCAGCTTTGACGCTTGCTTCGACCGAAGTCATCGATAAGTCCTCCAACATTTCAACCACGTTGAGTAAAACCATCGTAGATCGACGACGGGAGACACAGCTTGAGGCACTACTTATCGGAAGACTCGGTGCGTGGACTAATCTCTTTACCCGCCGAGATTCGCTGGTGGTTAGTGTCGCGGGTGCTCATGGTCTGAAGAAACAAATCAATATATTAGCTGACGCAAAATGACTAGGAAGAAAATAAACTACTCAAACTTGCCGTGAAAACTCCTTTTCACTTGCTCATCCTGCAGCTTCTGGTGGTGTAGAATAGTTGATGTGAGCGCGAGGTTTTGACTTGGAGCACTGCACGCTCGAGAGTGAGCTGAAGGAATTTGTCTGCCATCGATAGTCGATCGGATGTGCGTTCACGACGATCAAGCTCTGCTCGAGCTCTGGGTAGTATTGTCTTGTGCAGTTTTCTTTCAAGGTGTCGTCGCTCCTGGATCATATCTGCCAGCTTCATCTTCTTGAGGAACGCAGTCGGACCATTTTTACGGTGCTTTTTCGCGTTTCCACTCGGCTTTGACTAGCTTGGCATCGTGGTGGCTGTCCATGCCTGCTGCTGAAGAACGGCACTTGAGACGGAAGGAACATTACGTTCACAACGTCGACCACCTCAAATTACAGGATCTTCAGCGACGAGAATCGAGGAATTGGCCCGGCCTGGAGCAGCAAATGACGCACTTCAGCGATATTAATGGAAACGATCTCCAAACGAGCCAATGCATGATGTATGAGCTGTTCGAAAGCCAAAGGCCCAGCGTCCGGTAGCCCAACAGATAGTGTTCAGCCGCTGATTCCGCGGAACCGCTGCCTGTGCTCGCTCAGCTCCTTCACCGCTAAGTGTTCGCAGAGCCAAGTCTCGTGCAATCCTTGAGCATTCCTGGGATTTCTGACGAACTGAGTCCGACCAAATCGATGGACGGCTGAAAGATGTTGTCACGGACAACAAAAGCGCCGTAAACAAATTAACGGAGACGTTCCCGATAACAGACAGGAGGAAAGTTATCTTCGCAGTCGATGCCAGGGCGAAGAAACTCTGTGGTCTTTTCCTTCGGTTCGCAGCGGACAACTTCGGCGACAGCTCCATCCCATATCTCAACTTACCTGCTTCGACCAAGTACCTGTCAAGGACAACCAAGTGCCATGAAGTTCACTGCTCTCGCCGTCGCCGCACTCGTCGCCACTGTCGCTGCTGCCGACAACCAGCCCAATCCAGCTCTACGAGCTCTCGCCGACACTAACGCCGCCGCCCCGAACGCTGTGGCACCTGCTGGTGGGGCTCCTGAGCACAAGGTCGCCAAGGACGACAAGAAGAAGGAGCAGTGGGGCTGGGGACCGGGCTTCGGCTGGGGAACGGGGCCGTGGGGAATGGGACCGTGGGGCCGAGGCTGGTGGGGCCGCGGCTGGGGCTGGTAGAGCTCTCTAGCCTGGTCAAGCAAACGCTTTTCCGTCTTCTGCATCCCCATTGCAGACAGACTCTAATGGAAATGAAGGTTTCCCTCGATTTCTTTGCTTTATTTGACTGCGATCTTGCATGGAACTTCAACATCCTCATGGTCATCACGAATGATGACGGCATATCTTTGACTTCAACTTTAGACAAGGCCGTGCTGTGCCCGGAAGAGCCCTGAAATTTATTGAGAATGAGCAGTTGCTGCAATTACAATGTGTTTGTTGGTGATGAGGTGCGATGTTGTTTACGCTTAGCTTGTGAAGATATTCGGCAGTTGGTGTCAACGTTAATTTCCCGATTGTATTTGCTGCAGATTGCCGTCGCGAAATAACATTAGAGGCTTCTTTATTGGTTCTGCCGTAGTGTACAGTAGAGCAGTTGACGACTACCAAACTTCGTGAAATTGCTGCCACATCCCCCCCGTGAGTTTGGGTTCTATCTGGCTTTGTTGTGCGGAAATTACGCGTACTGCTGCTTGTCGCTTGAACTCTTCTTAAAAAACAACATTACTTTATTATACTTGGAATTTGCTCTTGCAGTGAGGTCCTCTTATTGCTTGTACATAGGAAGAGTGTTCTAGCTTGAGCTAGCCTTAGAGGTCGAAGATGATTTATCGCGTCAGGCAGACCGAAAGCAAAAATACGGCTGGGTTTTAAGATTTCGAGCTGGGTAATTTTTTCTTGCAATGAAAATTTGAGCGAAAGTGATCATAACGTTTTTGAGAAAGTAGATTTTCTTGCTCAAAGAGAGTCGAGGTAGACTTCAATGAACTCTTAAAGCAATAAAAATCTACCAAAACGAGTCCATCTTCTGTTCCTCTGGCGACAAGTCGTCTGACCAAAACTCCTCGAAGACGTCTTCGTCCGGCTGAATCCACAGCTTATTGATGGCGATACTTCGAGCCATTCGCGCCTGAAGTTCATGAAGCGGTAGTGCGGACGAAGTGCCGTCTTGAATTCCAGAGATAGTTTTTCCAGGCCAGTGAACGTTGTCACCAGATCAAAATCTGCTTCTGCTCCCACCATGAGATTGCACTGCCGTTGATCCAGTTCGTCGACAATGCGCTTTTGCCGCAGAGATGGATCAAACACTCTCAAACGGAACTGGTCGCCGGTCTTGTCGTAGATGAAGCTGACCTGGAAATTGTCGAGCGCTCGCTTCAGAGGCTCAAACAGCAGCAGACCGTTTCGAACACTGTCAATGTCGTCGAGGTCGCGGTCGGAAATCACACCCCGCAGGTGGTTCTGCGGTCGAAAGAAAAGCGCAGCCGCGACCAACTCGGGTGGGAACGCCACGTTCAGCAGCATACAGCGTCGCATTCCTCCGGTTTGAAGCACGTCACAGTGATATGCCTCGCTCAAGCGCTTCTCCAACTTCGTCTTGTCCGTCAGTACCTGATTGTTCAACTGCCAAATCGCGTGACTATCAAGAAACCACCGTTCTTGGCGACACTGAGTCACGACCAGCATATGGATGTGTTTCTCGACAGGCATCCGCTTTGCGTTCTTCTCCTTCAGGCATTCCCGAATTGTTTTCCGGATACATTTCCCCACCGTCGATGATCGTCTGGACTGCGGGGAAGAAAGTTTCTAGCTCGTCGGCATCGCTGCGTGGCATCCACTTGCCTGCTGGCGTCACGGTGAGGAATAACTTGACTTTGTGCGCAGGAAGTGTGTGTCCTAGGACCTCCTTGACCTCTTGGATTAACGCGGACACCAGTTTGTTTGGGTCGATGAAAACACCAAACTTCTCCCCGAGGGCCCACTTCAGCGCATCGAAGTTTGATCAGGGTGGGCTGCTTAATGCAAGTCCAGCAAGACAGGAATATCGTTGATGACAAAATCAAAATGAGAGCAATGACTTTGGCACGTGAATTTGTCAATCAATCTCATCGATGCCAGTTCCTGTCATTTAAGATTTTTGTGGATGTTGAGAGATGGTGACTTCTGTGCCGTAGTCGTTCGAGAACTCGGTAACTGCGTCCTTATGCGGATGCAACCTGCGTTAAAGAAGACCGGGATTGAAGAGATGATTAGAATTGAAGCGAAGACAATTGGCTCCAACGGACCACTCAGTAGCGACCAGTACTCTGTACCGTTGGAAAGCATTGTAAACTATGAGACGGTCAAGCGAGGTTTGTCGAGCGCTGGTCAACATTTGTTTTTGCTCTAAGGGCCTCGTGGGTTTGGAAAGACAACAATTGCTGAAGGCATTTGCAACTGGGCCACCACTGAGCTGAACGTCAAGTGCGTCTTTATTAAGCTGAACAAGCTGCATGTGGCGGGAGACAAAGCATTTTGGAGGTTTATCGGGAAGTTGTCGATAGGGAGAGCATTTGCAGTGACGCAAATTTGTACGTGGAACTGGTTGAGAACTGCGTCAAATCCGAGGGAAGAAAGTTTTGTCTAATCATCAACGAAATGGATCGCCATTTCAGTAATTAGTGATTTCCTTGACGTACTTCGAAAGTGGAAGATGGAAGATGAAAAGTGAACACATTTGTGGGTTTCTTGGCATTTGAAGCTACGAGTTTGACGGATCACTAGTAGAACTATCGTGGAGACTCGCTCTTCAATGTTTTCAACTTGATACAGATCAGCCCGTTCTCAGTTGAGCAGATGAGTGGCTTCTTCAAGCTGCTTGAGCCGCGCTAGTCTCTTCCTGAGCCTCTTCAGGTAGGGATCATGCAGTATTCCCAAGGTGCCCCTGGTGTGTTTGGATCGATGATTCGATACCTTGTTGATTCCAGCAATTGGAATATGGAACAGGCTGAATGACGACCGCTTCATCTTCCGGCTCGTAGTTGCTGCTCCGCCCCACGAGAACTGAGTGCAGGCCGAGAGTTTGCTTCTTGGCGTTCATCGTTTTGATATTCATTGAGCTCGCGTACCCAACCGGAGTAGTCTGCGGCCACCGCCATTTACCTAGCGGGGAGGAGCACGACGTTCGAGAGCACTGCGTGAGCGAGATGCAGTCGGCGAACGCAATTTATCATGAAAATGCAAGCAGGATAAGGGCACCGGCCGAAATAGCAGCGGCGGCAACGCTTGCTGTTTATAGACTGACTGCTTGAAGTAACTTCGCGCAAATAGCTCCTGTGGATATGATGCACTTCATGAAGCATTTCACAGCTGCAGCAGGATTGCCGTCGTTCCATTTCGAAAAAGCACAAGGAGCATTTTGAGGGAAAAGTCATGACACGTTAAGTATCAGCGTAGCACGGTGTGCTGCTGCAATACAACCATAGTGACTGCGCGTCAATTCAAATGAAAACAACCTTACCAAAGAAAAAACAATTTGAAAAACTTCCACTTGAGCTGGCCACAACAACGTTTCCTACGCGGCAAACCCACCGTTGGTGGTCTGAACATGCATCTAGGTTGTCGACACCTGCGCGCGTGTCGAAGCTGTGCGCTCGGCGCAATCTACCGTTCAAACTTGGCAAAACGTGGCTGCGTTCGACTGGAGGCACGCGTTCGGACAGACTAACTAAAAGTCAAGTCAGCATAGTTGTTGCTTGCCTCAAAAGCATCGTCACTCGAGTCGCAGACCTAATGGCTACGAGCGATTGAAGACACGCGTCTTCCGAACAGGAGACGCTGCTGCTGAGCGGGGGCAGCACCTGGTGGCATCACAGCAGCGGTTGATGATTTCTCCGGCCCCATTGAATTTACCACTTGCAAGCGCCGAGCATTAGCAACGCGCCTCAACTCGCCGAGCAGCGGCACTGCTCCCCGCCGCGTGGAAATGGACATCCGGGCAGACAGATGAGCCTCGGGCTCCGCCTCCGGATCTCCTCGGCAGGACGAATCTGCAGACGACGGAGCCGGCGAGCTATGCGGAGTGAATCTCGCGGCGCCGCATGCGACAGTCGCAAAGACGATCTCAGGCTTGCCCAAGGACTGGGCGAGATCGGTCGTCATGGCGACGGCGTTCGTTGAAGCGCGAGCAAAGCTGCGCCGGCGGCACCGCTTTGTCCACACCGAGCACGCGGCTTCGAACACCGCTGTCCAGTGTCCACCGGAGCGAGCGCTTCCCTCTCGGCGGGGATTTGCGCCGTGTTGGCCAAACTGAAGACAGCGCGGCGAGATATCCCGCTCTCATTCGCGCGTGCCGCGGGCCAATGCGCTCGGTCAGCTCGGTCAGCTCGGACGAAGGCGCCGGACGAAAATGTGCTGGGGGCGCTGGGCGGCAGGACTTGGCCCAAAATCGCGGGCAGCAGCGCGGAGCGTCGGGAGAACAGCACCAGCGCGACGGCGGCAATGTGACTGCACCGCTGCTGGCCGAGTCCATTGGCGCTTGCCGCTGCCGCGTCGCACATCTCGCCCGTCGTGAGTGGCGGCAACGTGAGCGCGCGCGGCGATTTGAACCAGGTCGCGTCACTGTCGACGAGCGGAGATGCGCCTCATCGGTCGTAAAGTCGATATTTAAGGTCGACGGCCACACCATTTCTGTTTTTGTAGCACCTATTAAATCACCATGTTCCCATAACTCAACCGCTACGACTTAACCGTGTTTCTGGTGTTGCATCTGGGTCACCCGGCTATGCGCGAAAAGGGTCCACGCGGTGCCATTCCTGTCCTCCATTGGTCCACCCCGTAGGGTCTAGGGTTTAGCTGGAACCACTCACGCGCAGCGCCGGCAAAAAGTGGCTGCATGGAGACCTCGCCTGACCCGGGGGTCAGCCCCGGAACGCCGGCGGCCATTTCGCATTGCCTCTCGACGGCCGCAGCCTCGCGCCTTCCATTGGGCCTCGCCACGCCAGCGCCAAGCAAGCGCAAACCACACGCCGTCCGGACGCAAGTCCAGTCGCCTCGAACTTCGGCCACCCCGCTTCAGCTCGGTCGCAGCACGGCCAGGCTCGCCTCGAACCGGAACACCCCGCCGCGCACAATCCGATCCGCCGCGTTAAACGCACACCCGCCACTGCAGCCATGGCCGCCAAGACGCACTTGGACTTCATCCTCAACCCGGAGATCCCGTCGACGCTGCCGACACTGCCGTCGTTGGGATGCCCACCGCCGCCGCCTGCCTGTCGCCGAGCTCGGTCTCGGGCTGGAACGGCGAGCAGGCTGTGCTGACGGCGCTGCTGCAGACCGCCCCGCGCACGCCGGTGCTGCGCTGCAAACGCGCGGCGCAGCCGCTGCCCAGCCTGGGCACGCAGGACTGCAAGAAGATCCGCACCACGATGCTGCCGTCGCTGTTCGTGCCGACGGCGGTGACGTCCCCATGGTCACGAGCTCGGAAGGAGAGAGCTCGGACGCCGAGCACTCGTCGGCGTCGCCCAAGACCGCGGCGCACAAGAAGAAGACGCGGCTCTGCAAGGAGAAGGGCTGCACCAGCCTGGCGGTCTCGCGCCGCAGCTGCGTGCGCCACGGCGGCGGCTCGCGCTGCACGTTCGAGGGCTGCACCAACGGCGCCAAGCTGCGCAACCGCTGCTTCCAGCACGGCGGCTCCACCACCTGCCTGGCCGCGGGCTGCAACAGCAAGGCCAAGCGCTACGGCTACTGCTGGTCGCACGGTGGCGGCCGCATCTGCAGCCGCGAGGGCTGTGTCAAGGTGGCGGCACAGGGCGGTTCCTGTTGGGCCCACGGCGGCGGCAACCGCTGCCGGCTCGAGGGCTGCAGCAAGCGCTCGTACCAAAGTACGGCTACTACTGCAAGGCCCACGCCGCCCACAACGTGTGAGGTCGTGCAACACAGGCAGGCAGCAGCTATTTATTCGGACCTGTATGAAAGAGGAAGCCGTCGGTAGTCTAGTTCAGAGAGCCTGGGCTTCCCTCGTAAATTTGTTAACAAGAGTTGAGTTGGCGACAGCAACAGCCTTTCAGCCTCGTCGTGCCGGTCCTCGAGCGCCAGTGGCTCTCGCCGCGCGTGACGCTCGATGCGCATCGCGAAGGGAGCCGTCGGGGCATCCTCCTTTTGTTCTTGTCGTGCATGCAGCGACAGAAACCTTTCCGAGCAGCGCCGTCGGAGCCCGCGCGGCCGTCGTTGAAATGACGCGGCGCGACCGACCGGCCTCGATTGGCGGCGGCCACGCTGACGCCCCGCAACCATCTCGGCCTTGGTGGCCCTCGCCAAACACGCATCAAAGTGCCGGTGTCGGCACAGCCCCTGACGGAGACCGCATGGTCAGAGATTTGCGCGTGCATTCAAAGCCGGAAGCGCAAGATTCTTTTTCGTTCTGGTGTGCAAAACTGAAGCAGCCGTTTAACACATCGGTCGGCCGCGCTCGCCGGACAGAGCGCCGAGCGAGCTCTGCAAAGGCGCCTCGGCGGCGAGTCCGAGCGAGCTCTGCAAAGGCGCCTCGGCGGCGAGTCCGAGCGAGCCACCGACAATGCCTCTCAGGCCTGGGTCCGTCGCTCGATCGTCGTGTGGCGAAGTCCATCGTCAACAGCAGCGCAAGGACCGACGGGGATGCCGCTTTCCCTCAGGATAGCCAAACCTGGATTCCAGCGCACGCAGGTGATGGCGTCCGCTGCCGCCGAGATGGGAGTCGCCGTCGCCGCCACCCGCTTCGCTGCAGGACGGCAACAAGGCAGCGCCTTGCACTGCTTGGGCCGCAGGAAGCCAGAGTGTTTTGCTGCACGGCGAGGGCAAGTTGATGCGTTCCGGCGCGAACTGTTGGAGTAGTCGCCCTCTCGTCGCGGCGCGTCACGCGGGCTGTTTGGCCTCTGTCCGTTTTTACCGGTGTTTCGACGACCCCTTGCTGCGGACCGAGCTCCTCGGCTCGACCTCCTGCACAGCTCGCAAACTACTGTGCGTTTGGATAGACTACGACAGCTTCGGTGCGAATCTCGTGATGCAGCGAGCGTGGAGGTCGGTGTCCGTTGGCGGGCTCACTTTCTCGCCAGGCCGCTGATTCGCATCAACTCGGGAATCTCTGCACAACGTTTTCAAGCGCCCAACTCATTGCAAGTTCTCTGTGCCGCTGAAGTGCTGCAAGCCCGAGCCGTCTTAACACCGCGCCAGCTGGTTGCCCATGCGGCTTGAGCTCCACCACCAGCACGCTCGCTGCCGATTTGTGTGAGCCGCGCATCGTGTTGCCTTTGCTCTCCAATTGGCCGTTGCCGCCGGGCGAGGCGCGTCACGCTCGCGCATCCCGGTGCAGCGGAGAGCGTCACGGCTTGCTGCGCCAATAAGCTGCACCTTGCTCGACGCCCCATCCTCGCGCTGCTTGTTTCCAGGCCCCCAAAGTCTTCAGTCTGCAACATCCGCCCCAAAGCCCGAAGCGCAGTGCCATTCCGCAATTGCACCGGTGCCGTGCACTTCAACTAAGCAGTCCACCAACAACGAAATGGCGGACAAGACGACGCTGGCCTTCATCTTGAATCCGTCGCAGTTGCACACGCCGTCGCTCGGCAGCAGCAGCACGTCCGATTCGCCCACCATGTCTCCGCTCAGTAAGAGCGACATGGGCTCGTCCGACTCGGACGCCACCGTCGAGGCGGGTCTGCACATCAACGGCCGCAATCTGCTCTCGGGCGCCGTCATCGCGGAGAAGCGCGTGAGTCAGCTGCTGGCCATCGGCAACCACCACGGCAAGATGCGGGTCCGCAAGTCCTCCATCTGCGCCCAGGAGGACTGTCCCCGCGCCGCCGTCTCGCGCGGTCGCTGCGTGCGCCACGGCGGTGGCTCTCGGTGCACGTACCCGGACTGCACGCACGGAGCGCGGCTGTACAACCGCTGCTTCCACCACGGAGGCTGCAAGCTGTGCAAGATCGCCGGCTGCACCAGCAAGGCCAAGCGCTACGGCTACTGCTGGTCGCACGGCGGCGGCCACATTTGCGACGCCCCGGCTGCCAGAAGGTGGCAGCCCCCGGCGGCTTCTGCTGGGCCCACGGCGGCGGCAATCGATGCAAGATGGACGGCTGTAACCGCCGCTCGTACCAGAAGCACAACTACTTTTGCAAGCAGCACAACATGGGGCAGACCAAGGCTCCGTGAAGCGAAGAGCAAGCGATCAAGTTGAAGTTGTCGTTAGTAGTGTGAAGGCCTAATAAATTATTATTCTACGTCGAAGTTATCGCTAAGTGTTATCTTCTGAAGTTGATCATCTTGGATAGACCGACGGTGAGCGAATTGCTCACCTGGATCGCGACGAACACTTATGCTCACAGCGAGCACTTGCTGAGCCCCAAGAACCACTTCAACTGCGACCGAAAAATAGTTACTTCTATTATAAATCGGTGGTCACTGCAACGGTCGAGTCGCATAAATAGTCTGCGAGGGCACGTCGTTTGTCTGCAGACGAACGCGTGCATATCGGAGCCCGACGCATTTCCTCCTCACGATGACCGCTACCAGCCAGCCCGTGGAGCCCTCTCCCTCCCCCACGCCGTCCAAATCGAGGACGACGACGGTGTCGGCTGGCAGCTCAAACCGTCCGACTCGTCGGATCGCAGCCGCCTGCTCAATGCCCCACCGTCCACAACCTCCGAGCCGGAAGTGCCCACTTTCCAGGAGGAGGCGTGGGCCATTTGGGGCATGGGGTGGCAGGTGAGCGTCACCACGTTCTGCCGCATCTCGCTGTCCACCATCAGCACGGCGTTCCTGGGCCGCTTGGGGTCGACGGAACTCGCTGCCAGTGCCTTGGCCAACGTCTGGACAGGAGGCGTCCAGATCATCATCTTCGGCTTTGCAGTGTCCGTGTGCACGCTGTGCGGTCAAGCTTACGGGGCCAAGAACTACAAGCTCGTGGCCATCTGGTTGCAACTAGCTCTCATCTTCCTGACGATTCTGTCGGTACCAGTCGTTGTCTCTTTCTTCTATGTGGATCGCATCCTCAACTTCGTGACAGACGACCAAGAAGTTCTTGCTCTAGCGGATACCTACGCTCGGTATCTAGCGCCCAGTGTCCTCCCTCAAGCCGTGTACTGTGCGCTGCGTCAGTATCTCCAAGCGCAAGAAATTGTTCGACCGGCGACACTCATCAGCATTGCCAGCGTTGGAGTGGCTTTGCTCTCCAACTACGTCTTTATCTATGGGTGTGGCCCAGTACCAGGACTGGGATACATTGGCGCTCCCGTCGCTCAAACCGTGTCGTCGATTTTCCAGCCCACAGCGCTTATTGTCTACGCGTTCTGGTACAAGGGCTATCACAAGAAGACGTGGTCCGGGTTTGATTTCTCGGCTTGTTTGCAGTGGGAACGTGTGCGAGCTTTCGTGTCGCTGTCGGCAGGGATGACGATCAACTTGGCGCTGGACGAGTGGGTTTACAACGTGATCTCGGGACTTGCTGGGTCATTAGGGGCGTGGAATTTGGCGGCGAACAGTGTGCTCTTCAACTTGTGGGGGCTTATCTTTGGTGTATACTGGGGTTTGGGCTGCCTACTCAAGTCCGAGCTGCCAATTTCCTGGGCGCCAATCGCCCTGCGGCAGCGCAGCGTACACTTCGCGTGGGTTTTGTGCTGGGAGGCGTGACGGCCTTCGTGTCAGCTTTCCTGGTCTACTTCTACCGCGTTCCGATTGCAGCGTTCTTCTCGCACGACCCCGTCGTGGCAACAGCTATCAGCGACACGATGCCAATCTTCTGCACGGCCGTGTTTGTGTCAGGTCTCCACATCATCATGTCTGCAGTGGTGGAGGCCATGTCGCTAGCGTCGACCTTGGTCGCTATCACGACCGTCGGGTCTTGGGTCGTCATGCTACCAACTTCCTATCTACTTGGACTCGTGTGGAAGGAAGGACTCAACGGATTATGGTGGGGAAGTCTGTGCGGAGAAAGCGTCAAGTTCACGTTGATGGCGCTCGCGTTGTGGCGCATTGACTGGCACGAGATGGCGCGTCGTGCGGTTCTGCAGTCCGAAGGCGACGTGCTAAGCGAAGCCGAACTCGAAGGAGACGTGAAAATGCGGTCAGAGCTGCTACTGCCCTCGACGCCCACCATGGCCACCCCGGTGGTCGCCATTTTCTCAACACCGCCGCGTGTACACCACCACCACGACCACCACGTTCGTGGGAACGCGACGGACTCGAAGCGGACGCTACAGCGCACCAACTCGTACGGATCGGTCAACGCGCTCCTGCGATTTGATCGAGAGCAGTAAAAGAGGCTCGACAGCAGCGACACAAAAACGTTGCAATCGTCAAACACACTTAGTTTTAGTAAGTGTCAAGTTGAAGTTGCAGCGATTTTTTAGTGCGACTTTCTCAGACGCATGTTCACGGCCTTCTGAAGTGCATTGACAAGTATAAAGCGGCAAGTACTCTTGCGGCGTTCTTCTGGAACGCCATTCGTGCCTGTGCCAGCCTGGCGTGCTATATCGAGTGCCTCCCATCGACAGCTACAGTTAACTCGTTCCCACGCGATCGTGCACAGTGTTGGAATCGCTTACTCAGCCCTACCAAATGGAGCAGCACCAGCTGTCCACGTCACGACCTCCGCTAAAACTGTCTCGCTTATTCAAGGCCGTTGGGGACTTTCATGCTTTCAAGGATACGGTTTTAATGATAGAAACTGACGGCCAGGTCCGCGATCTCATGGGCATTTCCCTCCACGGCTGACAAAACAAGACACTTCCGACCTCCGTCATGACGGTGCCCACGCTGCCCAAGACCCTCGACGGCCAGCCGACGTCGAGGTGGAATGCTGACGTCAGTGTCGTGGTGCAGATCGACCAGCAGGCCAAGGAGAGCGAGCGCCCCATCCGAATGCTCAAGAGACCGAATGAACGGACAGCTCTGCTGATCGAGGACAAGTCGACGTCGCTGAAGGAGGAGGTTGAACCCCCACTGCCAACGTTTCAGGAAGAGTCGAGCGCTATCTGGAGCATGGGGTGGCTCGTGAGTGTCACCACCTTCTGCCGGATCTCGCTCACGACGATCAGCACGGCATTCTTGGGCCATTTAGGCTCCAAGGAGCTGGCGGCAAGTGCGTTGGCCAGCGTTTGGACCAACGGCGTGCAGATGCTCATCTTTGGCTTCGCCATCTCGGTGTGTACACTCTGCGGTCAAGCGTACGGCGCCAAGAACTACGCACTGGTTGGCGTGTGGCTGCAGTTGGCGCTGATCTTCATTGCGCTCCTGTCGATCCCCGTGATGATCTCGTTCTTCTACGTGGACATCGTGCTAAGACTTGTGACGGATGACCTCGAGGTGTTGATGCTTGCAGACAGATACGCTCGTTATTTGTGCCCACCGTGCTGCCCCAAGCCGTGTACTGCGCACTGCGCCAGTACCTTCAGTCCCAGGAGATTATGACCCCACCGGCGATCATTGGCGTTGCTACTGTCGGAGTGGCGATGGTCACTAACTACGTCTTCATCTACGGGTGTGGTCCCTTTGCTGGCCTGGGGTTTATCGGAGCTCCTATTGCTCAAAGCGTGTCGTCGATTTTCCAACCTGTGGCGCTGGTAGTCTACGGCTTCTGGTACAAAGGCTACCACAAGAAGACGTGGGTGGGCTTCGACCTCGAGGCTTGCTTGCAATGGGATCGTGTGCGGGCGTTCGTGTCTTTGGCTGTGGGGATGACGATCAACCAGGCTTTGGACGAGTGGGTGTACAACGTCATCTCGGCGCTGGCGGGATCTCTTGGTGCGGTTCATTTGGCTGCCAACAGCGTGCTCTTCAGTCTCTGGGGACTCATTTTCGGCATCTACTGGGGTTTTGGCCTTCCCATGCAAGTTCGAGCCGCCAACTTCTTGGGAGCAAACCGACCGGCAGCAGCGAGACAGACGCTCTACGTGAGCACGCTACTGGGAGGCTTGACGACGTTTGTGTGCTCGTTGCTCACGTACATTTTTCGCAAGAGTATCATCGGGTGTTTCACGGACGACCCGGTCGTCGCGAAAGGGATCAACAGCACCATGCCCATCTTCTGCGTCGCCGTGTTCCTGTGCGGCCTCCACATCATCATGTCGGCGGTGGTGGAGGCCATGTCGATGGCTGCAGCGTTGGTTGCCATCACCACTGCTGGATCGTGGCTAACCTTGCTGCCAATTGCTTATCTGCTTGGAATTGTTTGGGGGTGGGGACTGCACGGTTTGTGGTGGGGTGCTGTCTACGGTGAGATCGTCAAGGTCGGGCTCATGGTGTTCACGTTGTGGCGTGTCGACTGGCGTGAAATGGCTCGTCGTGCGGTGCTGCAGTCCGAAGGCAGCGTGCCACAAGAGCAGCCGTCGACCCCGACGCCAGCCCTCAAACTCTTTTCCGTTTCGACGCAGCGTGTGCACCACCACCCAAGCGACGACACTGGCAGCAAGACCCCCACCAGGCGTGTGCGACGTGTCAACTCGTACGGTTCTTCCGGCAATGCCACCAGCCCGCGACACTCGCACTCGATCGCAATTGCACTATAACTGGACGGCCTAACTTCCATGAAGTACTCGCAATACTAGTCTTTAGTTTCCACGGCAGTAAACAAGTTGAAAAGAAGACTTGTTGCCTCTGACAAGCGCGGAGTGTTAAAAATTTTATTGTATCGCACCTTAATCAAGACGAACTCGAAAACTGCAACTTGGGTTCTGGACTCCCACGAGCAGCCCAGTTTCCCGAACGGAAAGCCTGCCTGCCGAACAGCTCACTACCAGTAGCTTAGCCAGTAGGTCCAGGCTGGACATCCACCAAAGTTGTGATGGTTCGAAACGCTCCAACCTGCCAGTTAGGCAACATTCTGTCGTGCTGAGTTTCACCCTCCGGCAAAGCATTCTGCACAACCTCGATTGGTCGTTCACGTGGCTCGATCTTGGCGAACTCCTCAAAGTGTTCTTCTTCTGTCCACCCCTCAGGAGAGCGTTCGCATGCGTTCCTATCGCGTGCGTGGTCAAATTTCAATGGTCTGGACGTGCTGCTCCAAATTCCAATGCATAGCCTTCAATGTCATTGAACGTTATGGTAGCGTCGGATGCTTGGCCAGGTTCTTCCTGAACTGGGGGGTCTTTTGACGATGATGATAACAGGTCGTCGCGCAATGATCTGTCCATATAGTCTTTGTCGACCTTGAAGCAACGATCAAACATGAAGTTGTCCCGATCGGGCCAACTTCGGTTGCCTCAGGCAGAAGCGTGTAGGTCCTTGCTTCTTCAAGCAGTCCCCCAACGTGACTTCTTCGCCGAGCGCCCCTCTTCCCACGATCATTTCAACTGCAGAAGGGATAGTACCGCCCTGCAATTCCACTGCTTCGTCACTTGATGTTGACATCTACCTGCCATCAAGGTATAACTGCAGTTCCTTGGTAGAGAAATCCTAACCTCGGGCCGTCTTAATTCTCTGTTTGAAAGAGCCAATCGTGTCGTTTCGACCAGTGCCAACGACGAACGGGCCCCGCTCACTTTCCAGTTCAGCACATTTTACTCGAAGCATGGTGGCGGCTGCGACGAGTAGGCGAGGTGACAAAAGACTTGCGCAGAAGCTTGGCAAATTGGGACTGCTGAGCCAAAACTTTGTTTCGGAGTTAGAACATATCAATCGGACATCATGACTGCTTCTCCACTGCCGCCGAAGAATAACCTGTCAATCATGCAGATATCGTGGGCAAGTTTTGATTCGAACTAGCACCACTGCCTTCAATAATTTAACTCCTGCTTGTGCTCCGAGATGTGTTCCTGTGAAACCTTGCTCGACTGTCTCCCGACAAATATAAATGATGGTTATCCACTGTTGCGGTGCCAAGTACACGCAGCTGATATTGTCAATTATTGTCGATTCTGCAAACCCTCACGGCGACGTGGCTAGTGGATCACCTTGTTCGCCTTGTTCATAAAGCATCTTGCTAAAGCCAAAATGGAAACGTGAAGAACTGCCTGCAATCCTCAACACTTTTTTAAAAATGATGTGGAATCACCAAACATACATCCTGGTCAGTGCCATCTCTCATACGCTTCTCAAGACATTATAAGACCACACCGGATCGGCAGATTCGTTGCCGGCAACACCTCACCGCCGTAAACCCCTTCGACCTTCTTATATGTAGCTGTCACCCTCTTCAGTGAAGAGAATGAAGAGTTTTCAGCCGCTATCTCGCTGTCCATGCCAACATCGTCCGCCACTCAGATCGCCATAATTAGCATTAGCCTGAGCATTGATTTTGATTTTTGCGGGTTTTACGGGCTAGCTACTCCCAATAGCAACAGCCTGAGCAGACTTGTCGTTCTCTTCGTAGCACTCTTCCTCCCCTAAAACGCAGGTGGTTCTCGCCACTAGGTCGTGGCCTCAAGGCAGCGCGTTGAGCAGGTTCTGCTTGTTGTGAACACCAGGATGGACGTTCTCCTCCTCCCAGCAGCGCTACCAGCTGCGGGAATCGCTACATTTCCCCTGAAAATGCTTCTTGTGCTTTTTCGAAGTTGAACGACGGCAATCCTGCTGCAGCTGTGAAATGCTTCATGAAGTGCATCATATCCACAGGAGCTATTTGCGCGAAGTTACTTCAAGCAGTCTATAAACAGTAAGCGTTGCCTCCGCTATTTCGGCCGGTGCCCTTATCCTGCTTGCATTTCCATGATAAATTGTGTTCGCCGACTGCATCTCGCTCACGCAGTGCTCTCGAACGTCGTGCTCCTCCCCGCTAGGTAAATGGCGGTGGCCGCAGACTACTCCGGTTGGGTACGCGAGCTCAATGAATATCAAAACGATGAACGCCAAGAAGCAAACTCTCGGCCTGCACTCAGTTCTCGTGGGGGCGGAGCAGCAACTACGAGCCGGAAGATGAAGCCACGAGGAACGTGTGCTGTGTCGACAGCTCCAATTTCGCAGGCCGAAGAGCTCCAACAGGAGATGAAGTTGCTCAACTGGCACAAGCTCGCCAACGAGGCAGCTCTGAAGGCCGCTATCATCAAAACCAACAAGATCAAGCAGGAAGACTCGCAATTCGCAAGCGCTCTCACTCAAGGCGAGCGAGAAGAGCGAGCACAACGTGCCCAACAAATTATTGAGGAGGAGCAACTCAAGCCATTGCAGGTGAATTCAGAGTTTTTCAAAAACTTGGAGGCCAAGGGCCAACGTGATGAGGCCAAGCTGGACGACGACGTACAGCACCACATCCAGCACCTGCGAAAGTTGAAAGAATCGATCGCTCAACGAGAGGATACGCAGCGGCGGCGGCAGCAGTATCGCGAAAAGATGCTGGAGCTTCAAGTTGGCGGAAGCAGCACCAGCCACTCCAAACAACCAGCTCAAGGTAGGCAAGGCTCGAATCAAGACGAAGACGCAGGTTCTCCTAGCAAGCGCGACCGGAATAATCCTAACAGCGTGTACCATCGCGCTGCGATGGCTGCAGGAGGCAAAACTGCGCAGGACAACGCTAACGTTGTGACCAGTCTCGACAAACTCATGGAGCTGGAGCAGCGGATTAGACACTTGGAGGACGCTGGTCTGTCGGTGGACGACCTGGAGGACTCGAACAATGGTGACAATTCCTCCAGGAAGAATCAAACGAAGCAGTCTACGGGACCAAATGGACTCCGGTTCGCCAAGCGCAGGACCAACGGTGGTCTGCAAGAACCGTCAAAAACCGTGTATGCCGTCACCGCCCCTCTAAAATGCGTTCGAGGGATAAAGCTACGCCGTCTTCATCGCGTAGAGCAATGGGGTCCACTGCAGCTGCGAATGCGAAGAAGCGCACGCTAAACTAACGCGGGAGCAAGGAACAGGAGAGCAAAGACCGATACGTTCCTCACTAGTCTACCAGAAAACAAGCAGCGCCAACTGCGACGGATGACAGAGCGCGAGCGGCGCAATTACCTCAAGAACGAAAAGGCAACCGAGGCACGGGAGCAATCGCGCAAGCAGGACGTCGTCATTGAAGGATGGCTGGAGAAGAAGCGCGCTGCTGCGAACCAGAGGAAGGCCACCACCTCTCAAGTTCGAGCTGGCAATGCTGCAAGGGCGACCGCAGCAACGACTTCCAAAACACAGAGACAACAACGTTTGCCTCCGCCTCCCCGGGTGAGAGCACCAGTTGCCGGTGCAGCGTCAGGAAAGCGCATCGCAAACTCGCATCTCCAGAAACTCGACGATATCAAGAAAGGGTACAACAAGCGGAAAGAAGCCTTCCAACGGCTACCACCGACCGGTACTAAACCGACGGGGCGATTCAACTCGACGACTATGGTTAGTCGCAACCAGCGCTCGTTCACACGAAGTGCTGCCATTGGAGCCAACACAACGGCCCCTATTCAACGGCATGGAACCTCGTTGCCGCCTGCCCGATCGGGGGCTCCAGCTCGGGCTGGAGCTAGTCGACTGGGACCAGTCCAACGACCAGCACCGCAGGCAGCAGGCCCTGCTGCCGGCCACGTTAATAACAAACTTCCACTTATCCAGCGCAATACAGCTCCGCCCAGTGCAGGGGCGACAAGAAGGCCGGGACCCGGGGATCGGGCAACAACAACGCACTACCGCGACTACCGACAACAACACAAGCGCGGACGAGCTCGATGCCGATGCCGTCACAACCTCTCGCCTCGCGCAACATCAACATGCCGACGTTTAGTCGTCTACACAAGCGGTGAGAAGGCTGTACGCACTGCGAGCACCCTCCCTACTTGACCTCCATGAAGTTGAAGTGCCAATGGCTACTGTATCCCTTTCATGACGTGGCGCTAGTCACACGGTCAAAGAACTTACAAAACCCAAGTTATTTCCCGTCCATGTTGGTGCTTGTATGCTGCATAAAGGGTCCATATCAGCCTAATTACCATATTAGCCATATTCATCCTTTACAAACCACTAGTCAGTTTAACCCTTCACTTAATTGTTGTATGAAGAATAATTACAAATAGGTGACCCCAACAAATCGGCACCACACAACACATGACACACTCCTGATCCCCCCTCACGATGTCGTCGCTGCTGGTCAACGCCGTGGGCGACGTGGCCTTCGAGGTGGTGGCAGCAGCC
Source organism: Phytophthora quininea (assembly GCA_011947345.1). NCBI lineage: Eukaryota > Oomycota > Peronosporomycetes > Peronosporales > Peronosporaceae > Phytophthora > Phytophthora quininea. The sequence continues at coordinate 163,309 of JAAVTG010000782.1, forward strand.
TCTCTGGCCGCTGTCGCCTCCGTAGCTGCTCTGGGCGTGTGCACGCACAAGCGACAGCACGCAGAAGGCGACGCCGCCGCCCCCGCCCGCAAGAAGCGTCGGCAGCGCAAGAAGGGCAAGGCCACACCGCGCCACAACATGGTGTGGTGGTAGCCAATGGCGTGGCTGTCAACACTGAACCGGTGGTGAACGAACTGAAGCAGCGCGCTGCGGCCGACAAGTGGCGTCACAAAATCGTGTACACTTTCTTGGACGATCTGGGTCGCGAGACTGTCAACCTCAGCTTCGAAGACGTGGACCATGCCGCCCGGAAGGTGGCAGCAGCCTTGCAGCGCGACGCACATGTCGTCAAGGGCGACCGCGTCATCCTGTGTTTCCCCCGGACTGGACTTTGCGTTGGCCTTCTGGGGCTGCTTGTACGCCGGGGTGGTGGGCATCCCCGTGTACCCGCCGTATCCGGGGACTCTAGCCAAGGACCTGCCCAAATTCAACCGGTTGGTGGAGGATTCGGGCGCCGCAGTCGTGCTGACGAACGCCACGTATCATCTGGCCAGCAAGATGGCCACGGTCAAAGGATACTTTTCAAGCGGCCGGACGACCTGGCCAGCCAATCTGCAGTGGATCACCACGGACAACTTGCCGGATTCGCTGGTCGCGCAATACGACGAGGAAGACGCGCTGTCGCTGACGCAGCATGACGTGGCTTTCTTCCAGTACAGCTCCGGATCGACTTCGGCGCCCAAGGCGGTAATGATCTCGCACGGCAACTTGCGTGCACAGTTGAAGACGTGGGAGAGTATCAAGCCGACCGACACCATGGTGAGCTGGCTGCCCAGCTACCACGACATGGGACTTGTGGGCTTTATTATTACCCCGTGTATCACAGCGGCGAGGTGTGTGAGTATGTCGCCCATTAGTTTCATCAAGGACCCGGCGCTCTGGATGCGCACGGCCAGCAAGTACAAGGCCACGCACGTGTGTGCACCGAACTTTGGCTACGCTCTTGCGGCGAGAAAGACCAGCGACAAGCAGGCTGCGGCGATGGATCTGAGCACCATCAAGCAAGCGATCTGTGCCGCGGAACCGATTCGTCGCGAGTCGCTCGAAGCTTTCTCGTCCAAGTTTGCTAGCACTGCTGGGTTCGACCCGAAGACATTCAACTGCGGCTATGGACTGGCGGAGGTGACGCTTGTGTGCACCGGTCAGGACCCTCTTGTCCCGAAGATGCCGACGCTGCTGGATGTGAACAAGCGCATGCTGGAGACGCAGCGCAAGGTGGCGGTGGTGAGTACTAAGAAGGGAAAAGCCCCCTGCAATGGAAATCATGCAGCTTGTTGGCTGTGGCAAGGCGATGCCAACGTTCAGTGTCTCGATCGTCGACCCGGACACCAAGCAAGGGTTAGACGAGCTGCAGGTTGGCGAGGTTTGGGTTCAGGGCCCTTCGGTTGCCGTTGGCTACTGGAACCGACCAGAGTACACCGAGGAAATGTTCCGCGCACAGCTCGCTGGTGAGAAGAATGTCAAGAACACTTATCTTCGCACTGGTGATATGGGGTTCCTGCGCCAGGGCGAGCTGTTCGTGACTGGACGACTCAAGGACTTGATCATCATTCGTGGGCGCAACGTGTGCCCGCAGGATGTAGAGGCTTCTATTGAGCGTGCACACGATAATGTTCGTCCTGGCTGCACAGCAGCTTTCTCCATCGAAAAGGATCAGGAGGAAGCGCTTGTGGTGGTAGCTGAGGTGAAAAATGGGTCGTCCAAGCAAACGCTGGAAGAAATTTGCCGCGAAATCATCAAGACGGTGCTGTCGGAGCATCAGCTGAAGTGCGAGGCGATTGTACTATTACGGCAAAAGACAATCCCCAAAACTACCAGTGGCAAGATCCAGCGTAGTGCCAGCAAGGCGCACTTCCTCGATAACACGCTCACTAAGCCTCTGTTCGAGTACAGGGCGAGAGCAGGCAGCAACGTCTCTACGACCGCAAAACCCAGTCAGCAAAATACTACTTCAGCGAAACCAGCACCACCTTCTAATGGCGAGAAGCCTTCAGGCGAATTGAAGACCCCGACGAGATCCTCGCGTGGCTACTGGAGCAAGTTGCGCAGGAGGTGGCGGTGCCTGTGGAAATTGGTGATGCGGAGTCATCTGACAGCGCAAAGTCGGCTGCTAACCCGGCTGAAATTGACCCAAACACGCCATGGGCCATGTTTGGCATGGATTCGGTGGCGATTGTCGGACTATCGTCGGACCTGGGCGAGTTCCTAGGATGCATCGTGTCACCATCCGCGTTTTTCCAATATGACACTCCGCTCAAGCTTGCAAACGCGCCTGGCTTGGCGTCTGGCGATCTTGCAGGAGACCAAGGTGACGAGCAGGATGGCGCAGCTTCGATGCAGACCGCCACCTCTGTCGAGGAGATCGACTCGAGCTGCTTTGAGATCGAAAACTTTCCTGAAGTGCAGGGGCTCTTCGGACAGATGAAAGAGTTCGAAAGCGCTGGACTGCGTGTGCCGTTCCTGGAGACACTCACGCCGGAGAAGCGTCGGATGATCAACTTCAACACGTACAACTACCTCGGCAATGCGTCGAATGCCGAGGTCGCTGCAGCTTCGCAGGCTGGCATCGATGAGTACGGCACCACTATGAGCTCTTCTCCTATTGTGGGGCAAACTCAGGTGAACGTTGACCTCGAAAAGCACTGTGCACGTTCTTCCATGCTGAAGCTAGCGTCCTCTTCGTGGGCGGCTGGGTGTCCAACGTCACCACCATCGATGCGTTGGTATCGAAGGGAGATTTGATTTTGTGCGACGCACTCAATCACGACTCGTGTGTAAGCGGCCAGCGTCTCAGCGGCGCAACCATTTTGCCATTCCCACACAATGACACCAAGGCTCTAGAACGTATGCTGTCGAAGCTGCGTACCAAGTACCGCCGCGTGCTCATTGTCATTGAAGGCGTCTACAGCATGGACGGCGACATTCCCGACGTGCACGAGATGATCCGCATCAAGAAGAAGTACAAAGCTCTGTTGTTCATTGATGAGGCTCACTCGTTCGGTACGATGGGCGCTACAGGTCGTGGCATCTGCGAGCACTTTAACATTGACCCCAAAGAGGTTGACGTGCGCATGGGAACGATGAGCAAAGCGCTTGGCTCCGTCGGCGGGTTCATTCTCGGCTCGCAGACACTGATCAAATACCTAAAGCACTGCGCCGGCGGCTTTGTGTTTTCGGTCGGCCTGGCGCCCGCTTGCGGTTCGGCAGCGCTGAAGTCGGTGCAGCTGATGACCGAGGGGCCGTCGCGCACGGAGACGCTGCAGGAGCGAAGCAAGTACTTTTACGATCTGTGCAAGGAGCACAAGATCCCGATGGGCGAGAACACGTTCCGCGGTGCGCCTGTGGTGGTGGTGATGATTGGCAGCACCATTGCGACCGCAAAGGCCTCGGAATTCCTGGCGGAGAACAAGGTCAATGTGAAGCCCATCGTGTACCCTGCTGTGGAGGAAGGCAAATGCCGACTGCGCTTCTTCATCTCAGCGCTGCACACACCCAAGCAGCTGGAAGACACGGTGCTGGCGTTGAAAACGTACCTTCGCGACGGCTTCTCGAGCACTCCTAAGGTTGTGGCCCCTGTAGAGCCGACGGCTAACGGAACTACGAAGCTGCCTGCTAAGGCTGAGGACGACGGAGTCAAGACTGTGAAGAAGCGCAAGGCAAAGAAGAAGAAATCTAAAGCAAAGAAGACGACAGCGTAGGTAGATTGATCGGTTTGATACATCATGTTTTGCTTTAGCAAGTTTATGCTGCTGTTGGCATGGAAAAAATAGAACGTTTTATGTGCCATTCAAGGCAAACTAACATCTGTACGTATGGGCGACATGGATGTATATGGTACCGGGTCGACAATCAACTATCAACTCATACTTACCTGACTGGTGCTTGACGCTGCTCAATGAGGGCGTTGACATGAGCCGGAGCAGGCCCCTTGCACTCCGGTGCTGTAAGGGTTCAGGAATGCTCTTATGGGTAATTCCACAGTAGAATTTTTGTCAGCGGGGGTGAGCGCGTGCGCCGCCCCCACCATCCTCTTCCTAACCAGTACGCCCCTAGCGGTCTGTGCGACTACTGCCTAGCGTACCTACTTCTACTCGTGCGTGTGCTGTGCTGCTGCGTGCTGCACCGACTGCACTGCGCCCGCCATGGCCATCTTCTCGCTGTTCGCGCGCGGACGCGCGCAGTCCAGCGGCTCGTGGCCGCCGTCGCCGAGCAGCACGGCCTCCAGCGCCGTCACGGCGCGCGGCGAGGACGACGTCCTCAGCGTCGACAGCGAGTTCCTGCGGGATGACGACGGGCAAGACAGCGACGCGGGCTTCGCCAGCGCAGAAGAGGGCGCCGCCGCAGCCGATGACTGGCTGCCAGCGGCCGAGACGAGCGCCGCTGCCCGAGACCGCTCCTTCGCCGACCAAGCCGCCGTCCGAGACCACGCCTTCGCCGACCAAGCCACTGCCGCCCAAGCCGACGATGGCCCGGCCGACGAAGACCAAGTCGACGACGACGCCGCTGCCGCCGTGACGGCCGCGCTGCCGACGCCCACTGCTGCGCCCATGCTGGCCGCCAGCGAGACGACCGAGCTCCACGGCTCACGCCCGCTGCCCGCCACTGCCGAAGAGGGCCAAGTCGCCGCTGCTGCCACAGCCGTCGAGCCGACCGCACCACCGATCACTGGCGGACGGACGAGCGAATCGAACGACTCACGCCCGCCGCCCGACGACCACGACGAGCGTGCTGCCATGGCTGCACCTGCTCTAGCGCGCCGCCTACAGCGGCGCTATCAATCTTCGCCCACAACGCGACGTCGTTTGCGTGCGTGACGTGCGGCCAGACTGCGACGCAGCTTGCCGAGCTGCGAGACCACCGGCGACGGCACCACCGCGGCGCCGCCTTCACGGACCTGTTCCACGCTGGATGCGCCTGTGCCATGCCGTTTGCTCAACGAGCAGCGGCGACGCGGCACAGCCTCCAGTGTGGAACAGCTCGACATGGCCCAGGCGCAGCAGCACCGATGCAGCAGCCGCTGCCAGCACACACACGGCAGCTGAAGGAGGGCCCACGGTGACACGCCGTAATCCTCCTTCAGACCCAGCCACCACCACTAGTTCCTTGCGCTTGGGTCGTGTGCGTCGTGCTCTACGCAGACTTGCAGGAACGACAGCGGTTGACGAGCCCATGACTGGGCCTGATGAACATCTCAGTGGAAATAAACGCCGGCGCCTCGAACCGCCGGCCTTGTCAAGCATCGACACCGACGTCGACATGGAGTTGAACGCCTCGGCGCCCACGGCAGCTTTCCTGCGCCGAATGCAGGCCTACCAGCCGGGGCCCGCAGTCGAGGATATGGATACACTTTCTGAGCCAGCACCAGCGACCTCGATATCGACGACCCCGCTGCCCGCGACGACCCCACCGACCGGCTCGCCGCCTGCTACCCCTCTGGCGCGCAGATCGCAGCTCCCCGACCCGCCGAATCGAGCACCACGGATGTGGCCGTACCGGCGTCAACGGACGGGACTTGGATACTGCACTTCGACGGAGCTTGCCGCCGCCGCTCAGCAACAGCCGGCGCAGCTGCCGGCGCTGGAGCCGCGTTATTTGACCCCGACCAACGCTGCCACTGGACGATAGCGCGCTACCTTAGTAGCAAGATTCACACCAACAATACGGCTGAATACAACGCCCTCATTGAGGGCCTCAACGGCGCACTGCAGCATGATGCCCGACGGCTTGTGGTGAAAGGTGATAGCGCTCTGGTTCTGGAGCAAGTACGCGGCAGATACGCGTGTAATAACTCGCGGCTGCGCAAGCTGCGCAACAAGGTGCGGCAGCTCCTCCGCCAGCTCGACTCCTACGAGCTCCAGCATGTCGACCGCCTGCAGAACAAGCAAGCGGACGGACTTGCGAACCGCGCCCTGGACGGGCGACGTACTCGCCTGGAATGCGCCGACCACGGCATTAATGGGGGCGATTGCAGTGGAAGCAACCGACTGCTCCAGGAGACGACAACAGCTCCTCGACACCAGCAAACAGCGACAGAGACCGAGCAGCGCGCACGTCCACGAGACGTCGAGATGGAAGACACAGAAGCAGCCGAGGCGACTGCGGCAGTCGTGCGCCGAGACGGAGGCCAGACGTTCCCAGTGTTACCGGTCTCAGCGGACAGCGTGCCTGCCCGTCAACCCCGACTGCAGCTCCGCGGCAACTTGAAGGAGAGCGACTGGGAAGCGGCACACGCAGCAATGAAGCGAGTCGGCCTCGACTTTGCGGACAAGCTTTCCGACGTGGAGGACTGGGAGACCGCCGAAGGCTATCTCGCCGCGCTCGCGCCGGCGATCTACTCGTCGCTACTGCCCTTCGCACAGCGACTACGACAGCCGGCACACGCCCGCCCACGCCCACCGGACGCTGCACGCACTCGAGGACGACGACGGCCACCCCGGACGCCGCGCAACGAGCGCCTGAATGAGGCACTCGACCACCTCGAGACTCTGCAACGTGGTCGACCCTCCGCGCAGCCAGCGATCAGGAAAGCGCGACGGCGAGCAGGACGCATCCGCTCAGCGATGAAGCGCGTTGGTCTGCGCAAGAAGTTCCGCACGCACGAGAAGGCGTGCATGCAGCAGGTCTTCGCCGAAGCCACGGCAGACCCCGAAGGCGCAACGAACCCGACAGCTCCGACGCGCTGCCCACTTCCGCGGTCCGAGGTGCATGAATATTTCCAGGGCGTGAACACGCCTGCACGCCAGTTCAACTTCGACGACGAGGCCGGCGAGCCCTTCCGTCAACTACTGGCCGCGATGCCACCAGCGACGGCGGAGACAGAGGCGCTCACGGACGACATCACGACGGATGAAGTGGAGGACGCGGTGCATCGTGCTCAAGGCCGCTCTAGCCCGGGCATCGACGGCGTTGGCCACGACATCTTCAAGAAGTTCCTGCCGGAGCTGCTACCGGCGCTGCACGCCGCCTTCAGCGTGTGTTGGAAACACGGCAAGGTGCCCGCCGTGTGGAAGGTGGGCACCGTGCAGCTCATCTACAAGAAGGGCGACGCGACGAAGCCAAACAACTGGCGCCCGATATGCTTACAGGCATGCGTCTACAAGCTGTACTCCGATATGCTCGCGCGCCGCCTGACCAAGTGGCTCGAGGCGAACGAGCGCCTCACAGACGCGCAAAAGGGATTCCGGGCTGTTAATGGTTGTGCCGAGCACAACTTCCTCAGCACCGCCGTGCTGGACCAGACCAAGCGGCGGCCGCGGCCACTACACCTGGTCTGGTACGACCTCAAAATGCGTTCGGCTCCGTGCCGCCGGCCTTGATTTGGCGCGTGCTGCTGGCGACGGGTGCCAACGCCACGTTCGTGAGCCGGCTGAAGGACATCTACGACGGCGCTGTCTTCACCGTGGCGAACACTGCAGACGGCGCGACGGACCCGATTGAGTTGCGGACCTGGGTTTTCCAAGGCTGCCCCCTCTCTTACCTGTTCCTGGTGGGCATCATGCCGCTGGTTCGCGCGCTGAACGCGCTCGCGCCGGAGATCGGTGTCCCGTGGCCGCCGACCGCAAGGTATCGGTGTCGGCATACGCCGACGACCTGAAGACGTACAGCACGTCGGCGGCGGGCATACAGCGGGCCCACGCGGTGGTGACGAAATTTCTGCGCTGGACGACGATGCGCGCAAATGCGTCGAAATGTGCTTCTCTGTCGGTCAAGACCGACGCACACGGCCACCTACGCGCAGACACCGTCAAGCTGGAGCTGGACGACGAAGTCATTCCGTCGCTGGAGATGCACGAGGGGTACACGTACCTCGGCGTGGGAGACGGCTTCAACCATGCACAGCACCGTGGCTCCATGGGACCCGTACTGCAGGAGATGAAGCGCATGATGGCCGCCATCTTCCGGTCGCCGCTCGCACCATGGCAGAAGATCAAGGCTTTGAAGACCTACGTCTTCCCGAAGGCCGACTACCTGCTGCGCCACGTTCGTGCGTACAAGACGCAACTCGCCAGCGTTGACTCTGCGCTAGCGCGCGGGCTGCGGCACATGCTCCGACTCAACAAGTCGAGCACGACGGCGCTCTTTCACGCGCCAGTGGAAAAGGGCGGACTAGGCTTCGTCTCGCTCGTCGACTTGCAAATGGTGCTACAGGTCAGCCACGCGTGGCACATGCTGCATTCGCCGGATGCGCTCGTCCGTGCAGTCGCCCACGAACAAGTGTGGCAGGTGATCCAGCAACGTTTCATCCTGGACCCTGACCACTGGCGCGACCGGGTGCCGGTGGCGATCCAGCTCTTTCTCAACGGCGAGCTCAGCTCGTCTCCGTTCGCTCAGCAGAAACGCAGGTCGGGGGACATTGGATCTCTTTGGGTTGATGTGAAGAACCACCTTGCGGCCCGTGACCTCAAGCTCACGACGGAAACGGTGCTTACAGAAGGAGGAACGGAGGTGGAGATGATGCTACAGCTCAAGGTGCCGCACCGCGCTGCAGCCGCTCACGCACAAGGACGTCACTCGCCAGCTCCGCCAACACCTCAAGCTCGCTGCGCTGGAGCGCTGGAAAGGACTGCGCACACAGAGCGATGTGGTGCGCGCCATTGGCGGGGCCGGCAGCGCGTTCCTCTCGCGTGGAGGTGGGCTCAGCGATGCCGAGTACCGGTTCGCGCTGGCGTCGCGGGTCGACCTCGTGCCGACTCGGTCGGTACTCAGGCGGTGGAACGAGCGTGGGGACTCGACGTGCCGCCACCCGACCTGCACTCGCGCCGAGACGCTGCGGCATGTGCTGCAGCACTGCCTGGCACAGCCCGTGCCATCGACGGCCGCCACGACAAGGTGCTCGATATGCTCAAGAAGGCGATCGAGTTAGCCGCCACGAAAGCTGGCCGCCAGCTCCAGACGCGCTTCGACGCGCACGTCGACGGCCTACCCGGCCGCTCCTCCGCCCCGACATCCAGCTCTTCGACGCCGGCACGCGCACAGCGGTCATCTGCGACCTTGCCGTCGCTTTCGAGGCGCAGCAGGACGACGACCCGGCCTCTGGCAGCATGCGCGTCCGCCACGACGAGAAGGTGGCCAAGTACCGACGCGCCAAGGACTATCTGGAGCAGCTGGGATGGCGTGTCCAGACTTCCGCGCTGGTGTACGGCGCGCTCGGCGCTGTTGCATCCAGCAACTACAAGGTGCTGACTGAGCAGCTCCGGCTCACGAAGCGGGACGCCAACCAGCTCAGCCGCAGAATCTCGGTGGCCTGCATCCAGGCCAGCCACCGAATCTGGCGGCTGCACGCTGGTGGAATCAACACGGCGGACACATCGCGAACGGCGCCGACCACGACGGCATCAGACCGACACCGACATCACCAAGACCGACGGAATCCCAAGCGCCACGACGGACATCTACACGGTGGGGGCCACCACGGTCGACCCCGACGGCGCTGCCTCCAGCTGCAACACGACGACCACGACGCACGACGCGGTGGGGGCCACGCCTCCAGCGCCCAGCCGGGCACCCCAGCTGCCGCGCCACGACCGCGAGGAACTAGTACCCCAGGTCCACCAGACCCCACCGGCACTCTCCACCAAGGACACCGCCGTCTCCAGCCCAATGTAGCCACTTCGTCCACCGTAGCAAAGTACACATTCCTAGCTAGCTAGCAGACATGCACACCCAGGACGACTACTAATTGGCACAAAATACACGCATTCCAAATGAGGGCGTTGACATGAGCCGGAGCAGGCCCCTTGCACTCCGGTGCTGTAAGGGTTCAGGAATGCTCTTATGAGTAATTCCACAGTAGAATTTTTGTCAGCGGGGGTGAGCGCGTGCGCCGCCCCCCCTCCTCTTCCTAACCAGTACGCCCCTAGCGGTCTGTGCGACTACTGCCTAGCGTACCTACTTCTACTCGTGCGTGTGCTGTGCTGCGCTGCGTGCTGCACCGACTGCACTGCGCCCGCCATGGCCATCTTCTCGCTGTTCGCGCGCGGACGCGCGCAGTCCAGCGGCTCGTGGCCGCCGTCGCCGAGCAGCACGGCCTCCAGCGCCGTGGCGCGCGGCGAGGACGACGTCCTCAGCGTCGACAGCGAGTTCCTGCGGGATGACGACGGGCAAGACAGCGACGCGGGCTTCGCCAGCGCAGAAGAGGGCGCCGCGCAGCCGATGACTGGCGCCCAGCGCGGCCAACGAGACGAGCGCCGCTGCCAAGACCGCTCCTTCGCCGACCAAGCCGCCGTCCGAGACCACGGCCCTGCCGACCGAAGCCACTGGAGACCTCGGCGACGCTGGCGACGATGCTGTCGACGTGACCGGTCGACGACTCTACTGGCCCCGTGGCCGACTCAGGAGACGGCCGCGCTGCCGACGACCACGACGACCACGAAGACGATGCCGACCGCGACGCCAACCTCGCCAACCTCGCCAACAACAGCGCCGGCCCAGACCACCTCGACCAAGCTCTCGCCGACCGCTCCGCCTCCCTCGCGTCCCCAACCGCCTCGTCCACGCTCAGAGCTGCCAGGACGAGCGAGCCCGACGGCTCACGTCCCGCAACCGTGCCCACCAACCGGAATGCAACGGCAGCCACGGCTGCTACAGCCATGCTTGTACCGCAAATGGCTACACTCTCGGTGTTTGCCCACAATGCGACCACGTTCGCCTGCATCAAGTGCACATACACGGCGACGCAATTTGCTGACCTGCGCGACCACCGCCGCCGAGAGCATCGCGGGACAGCTTTCACGGACGTATTCCACGGCGGATGCGCCTGTGCTGCGTCGTTTGCTCACCGAGCAGCGGCGACGAGACACAGCCTCCACTGTGGAACTGCGCCCAGCACTCAGGCAGCTCCGCTTCCGCCGCAGTCACCTGCTCCAGCAGACACACAGGCGGCTGGTGGGGGTCAGCGGTGACACGCCGCAGTCCTCCGCCAGACTCAGCCACCACCACTAGTTCCTTGCGCTTGGGTCGTGTGCGTCGTGCTCTACGTAGACTTGCAGGTACTCCAGCAGTTGACGAGCCCATGACTGGGCCTGATGAACATCTCAGTGGATTTAAACGCCGGCGCCTCGAACCGCCGGCCTTGTCGAGCATCGACACCGACGTTGACATGGAGTTGACCGTCACGGCGCCCACGGCGGCTCTCCTGCGCCGAATGCAGGCCTACCAGCCGGAGCCCGCAGTCGAGGATATGGATACACTTCCTGAGCCAGCACCAGCGACCTCGATATCGACGACCCCGCTGCCCGCGACGACCCCACCGACCGACTCGCCGCCTGCTACCCCCTCTGGCGCGCAGATCGCAGCTCCCCGACCCGCCGAATCGAGCACCACGGATGTGGCCGTGCCGGCGTCAACGGACGGGACTTGGATACTGCACTTCGACGGAGCTTGCCGCCGCCGCTCAGCAACAGCCGGCGCAGCTGCCGGCGCTGGAGCCGCGTTATTTGACCCCGACCAACGCTGCCACTGGACGATAGCGCGCTACCTTAGTAGCAAGACTCACACCAACAATACGGCTGAATACAACGCCCTCATTGAGGGTCTCAACGGCGCACTGCAGCATGATGCCCGACGACTTGTGGTGAAAGGTGATAGCGCTCTGGTTCTGGAGCAAGTACGCGGCAGATACGCGTGTAATAACTCGCGGCTGCGCAAGCTGCGCAACAAGGTGCGGCAGCTCCTCCGCCAGCTCGACTCCTACGAGCTCCAGCATGTCGACCGCCTGGAGAACAAGCAAGCGGACGGACTTGCGAACCGCGCCCTGGACGGGCGACGTACTCGCCTGGAATGCGCCGACCACGGCATTAATGGGGGCGATTGCAGTGGAAGCAACCGACTGTTCCAGGAGACGACAACAGCTCCTCGACGCCAGCAAACAGCGGCAGAGACCGAGCAGCGCGCACGTCCACGAGACGTCGAGATGGAAGACACAGAAGCAGCCGAGGCGACTGCGGCAGTCGTGCGCCGAGACGGAGGCCAGACGTTCCCAGTGTTACCGGTCTCAGCGGACAGCGTGCCTGCCCGTCAACCCCGACTGCAGCTCCGCGGCAACTTGAAGGAGAGTGACTGGGAAGCGGCACACGCAGCAATGAAGCGAGTCGGCCTTGACTTTGCGGACAAGCTTTCCGACGTGGAGGACTGGGAGACCGCCGAAGGCTATCTTGCCGCGCTCGCGCCGGCGATCTACTCGTCGCTACTGCCCTTCGCACAGCGGCTACGACAGCCGACACACGCCCGCCCACGCCCACCGGACGCTGCACGCACTCGAGGACGACGACGGCCACCCCGGACGCCGCACAACGAGCGCCTGAATGAGGCACTCGACCACCTCGAGACTCTGCAACGTGGTCGACCCTCCGCGCAGCCAGCGATCAGGAAAGCGCGACGGCGAGCAGGACGCATCCGCTCAGCGATGAAGCGCGTTGGGCTGCGCAAGAAGTTCCGCACGCACGAGAAGGCGTGCATGCAGCAGGTCTTCGCTGAAGCCACGGCAGACCCCGAAGGCGCAACGAACCCGACAGCTCCGACGCGCTGCCCACTTCCGCGGTCCGAGGTGCATGAATATTTCCAGGGCGTGAACACGCCTCCACGCCAGTTCAACTTCGACGACGAGGCCGGCGAGCCCTTCCGTCAACTACTGGCCGCGATGCCACCACGCGACGGCGGAGACAGAGGCGCCCATGCGGACGAAATTTCGCGCGGACGACGATGCGCGCAAATGCGGTGCAATGTGCTCAAGGCCGGTCTAGCCCGGCATCGACGGCGTTGGCACGGACACCGTCAAGAAGTTCCTGCCGGAGCTGCACCGGCTGCACGAGGCCTACACGTACGTCGTGGGAGACGGCTTCAACCATGCACAGCACCGTGGCTCCATGGGACCCGTGCTGCAGGAGATGAAGCGCATGATGGCCGCCACTTCCGGTCGCCGCTCGCACCATGGCAGAAGATCAAGGCTTTGAAGACCTACGTCTTCCCGAAGGCCGACTACCTGCTGCGCCACGTTCGTGCGTACAAGACGCAACTCGCCAGCGTTGACTCTGCGCTAGCGCGCGGGCTGCGGCACATGCTCCGACTCAACAAGTCGAGCACGACGGCGCTCTTTCACGCGCCAGTGGAAAAGGGCGGACTAGGCTTCGTCTCGCTCGCCGACTTGCAAATGGCGCTACAGGTCAGCCACGCATGGCACATGCTGCATTCGCCGGATGCGCTCGTCCGCGCGGTCACCCACGAACAAGTGTGGCAGGTGATCCAGCAACGTTTCATCCTGGACCCTGACCACTGGCGCGACCGGGTGCCGGTGGCGATCCAGCTCTTCCTCAATGGCGAGCTCAACTCGTCCCCGTTCGCTCAGCAGAAACGCAGGTCGGGGGACATTGGATCTCTGTGGGTTGACGTGAAGAACCACCTTGCGGCCCGTGGCCTCAAGCTCACGACTGAAACGGTGCTTACAGAAGGAGGAATGGAGGTGGAGATGATGCTACAGCTCACGGTGCCGCACCGCGCGCAGCCGCTCACGCACAAGGACGTCACTCGCCAGCTCCGCCAACACGTCAAGCTACGGGAGCTCGAGCGCTGGAAGGAACTGGATGTGCAGAGCACTGTGGTGCGCGCCATCGGCGGCACTGGCAGCGCCTTTGTGTCTCGCGGCGGCGGACTCAGCGATGCGGAGTATCGCTTCGCACTGGCGGCACGACTCGACCTTGTCCCGACACGCGCTGTGCTCCGGCGCTGGAACCAGAGCGGCGGCAAGACATGCCGCCACCCGCGTTGTACCCGCGACGAGACACTGCCACACGTGCTGCAGCACTGTCCTGGTAGTGCGCGTGCAGTTGATGGCAGACACGACCGCGTGCTCGCCATGATCAAGAAGGAGATTGAGCCGGTCGTGTCAAAGCCGACCAACCAGCTCTCGGCGCGATTCGACGCGTGCGTCGAGGGTCTTCCCGGTCGCGCGCTCCGCCCGGACCTCCAACTTTTCAACGCAGCCACGAGGACGGCATACATTTGCGATCTCGCTGTCGCCTTTGACGCGCAGAAGAAAGACGACCCGGCCCCGGCAACCTACGCGTCCGCCATACCGAGAAAGTAGCCAAGTACCAGCGAGCGAAAGAATTCCTCGAGACCCTCGGCTGGAGCGTCCACACCTCCGCCTTGGTGTACGGAGCCCTGGGCTCGGTGTTACCGTCCAACTACTCAGTATTGACGGACCACCTGCAGCTCACCAAGCGCGCTGCCAGGCAGCTGAACCGCCGTATCTCGACGACCTGTATCCAGGCTAGCCACCGTATTTGGCGGATGCACGCGGGGAAAATCAACCAGGGAGACACATCGCGACACCCCACTGAGGCGCCCACGGCACCAGCTTCGAGACGACCAGCGACATCGGCTCCAGTACCGACGACCAGCCGCCAGACGCCGCCCACATCGGGCCCCAGCCGAGCCAACCAGCACCTGCAGCTAGCTTGGCGACATCCCGGCCCCGGCGAACGACAACGCGATGGGCCCCCCACGCCAGCCGCTGCAGGCTCCACCCCGTTTGAGAACACGGACTCGGACACGATGGGGCCCACCGCCCGACGTGCGCCGTCGACCCAAGCCACGACCACAAGGAACTAGTATCCCTGGACCTACACGGCCCCACCGGCACTCTCCACAAAGGACACCGCCGCTCCAAGCCCAATGTAGCCACTTAGTCCACAGTAGCACATACATATTCCTAGCTAGATAGCAGACATGCACACCCAGGACGACTACTAATTGGCACTAAATACACGTATTCAAAATGAGGGCGTTGACATGAGCCGGAGCAGGCCCCTTGCACTCCGGTGCTGTAAGGGTTCAGGAATGCTCTTATGAGTAATTCCACAGTAGAATTTTTGTCAGCGGGGGTGAGCGCGTGCGCCGCCCCACCATCCTCTTCCCAACACCTACACTACTTAAGGCTCTCTCGCCTCGCTCTACGTGTAGCTCCTTCTACTGCGTATCTGCTGTGAGCGTGCTGCGTGCGCTGCCTGCGGAGCGCGCCGATGGCCATCTTTTCGCTGTTCGCGCGCGGACGCGCGATGTCCACTGGTTCACAGCCGCCGGCTTCGCCGGTGAGCAGCACGGCCTCGAGCGCGGTGACGGCGCGAGGGGAGGACGACGTGGCGAGCGTGGACGAAGACTTCCTGAGCGCGGACGAAGACGCAGCCGTGGACGGCGTGCTCGGGCTGCCGCTCTCGCCGCCGCCGGCTATCGCCAGCGACTGGCTCGGCGGCGCGCAGCCGGTTGCTGCTGCCCCCGTGATGTCCACGACGGCCAGCGCGGCAACAACGATGACGGGGCCGCTGCTCAAGACGGAGACGGCGACGGCGACGGCGACGGGCGCGACGGAGACGACAACGACGAACGGCGCGACGGCCCTGCAAGCACCGAAGACGCTCCTGGAGACCTCGGCGACGCTGGCGACGATGCTGTCGGCCCCGTGACCGGCTGCGACGGCTCTACTGGCCCCGTGGCCGACTCAGGAGACGGACGCTGCGCTTTTGACGACCACGACGACCACGAAGACGATGCCGACCGCGACGCCAACCTCGCCAACCTCGCCAACAACAGCGCCGGCCCAGACCACCTCGACCAAGCTCTCGCCGACCGCTCCGCCTCCCTCGCGTCCCCAACCGCCTCGTCCACGCTCAGAGCTGCCAGGACGAGCGAGCCCGACGGCTCACGTCCCGCAACCGTGCCCACCAACCGGAATGCAACGGCAGCTACGGCTGCTACAGCCATGCTTGTACCGCAAATGGCTACACTCTCGGTGTTTGCCCACAATGCGACCACGTTCGCCTGCATCAAGTGCACATACACGGCGACGCAATTTGCTGACCTGCGCGACCACCGCCGCCGAGAGCATCGCGGGACAGCTTTCACGGACGTATTCCACGGCGGATGCGCCTGTGCTGCGTCGTTTGCTCACCGAGCAGCGGCGACGAGACACAGCCTCCACTGTGGAACTGCGCCCAGCACTCAGGCAGCTCCGCTTCCGCCGCAGTCACCTGCTCCAGCAGACACACAGGCGGCTGGTGGGGGTCAGCGGTGACACGCCGCAGTCCTCCGCCAGACTCAGCCATCACCACTAGTTCCTTGCGCTTGGGTCGTGTGCGTCGTGCTCTACGTAGACTTGCAGGTACTCCAGCAGTTGACGAGCCCATGACTGGGCCTGATGAACATCTCAGTGGATTTAAACGCCGGCGCCTCGAACCGCCGGCCTTGTCGAGCATCGACACCGACGTTGACATGGAGTTGACCGTCACGGCGCCCACGGCGGCTCTCCTGCGCCGAATGCAGGCCTACCAGCCGGAGCCCGCAGTCGAGGATATGGATACACTTCCTGAGCCAGCACCAGCGACCTCGATATCGACTACCCCGCTGCCCGCGACGACCCCACCGACCGACTCGCCGCCTGCTACCCCTCTGGCGCGCAGATCGCAGCTCCCCGACCCGCCGAATCGAGCACCACGGATGTGGCCGTGCCGGCGTCAACGGACGGGACTTGGATACTGCACTTCGATGGAGCTTGCCGCCGCCGCTCAGCAACAGCCGGCGCAGCTGCCGGCGCTGGAGCCGCGTTATTTGACCCCGACCAACGCTGCCACTGGACGATAGCGCGCTACCTTAGTAGCAAGACTCACACCAACAATACGGCTGAATACAGCGCCCTCATTGAGGGTCTCAACGGCGCACTGCAGCATGATGCCCGACGACTTGTGGTGAAAGGTGATAGCGCTCTGGTTCTGGAGCAAGTACGCGGCAGATACGCGTGTAATAACTCGCGGCTGCGCAAGCTGCGCAACAAGGTGCGGCAGCTCCTCCGCCAGCTCGACTCCTACGAGCTCCAGCATGTCGACCGCCTGGAGAACAAGCAAGCGGACGGACTTGCGAACCGCGCCCTGGACGGGCGACGTACTCGCCTGGAATGCGCCGACCACGGCATTAATGGGGGCGATTGCAGTGGAAGCAACCGACTGTTCCAGGAGACGACAACAGCTCCTCGACGCCAGCAAACAGCGGCAGAGACCGAGCAGCGCGCACGTCCACGAGACGTCGAGATGGAAGACACAGAAGCAGCCGAGGCGACTGCGGCAGTCGTGCGCCGAGACGGAGGCCAGACGTTCCCAGTGTTACCGGTCTCAGCGGACAGCGTGCCTGCCCGTCAACCCCGACTGCAGCTCCGCGGCAACTTGAAGGAGAGTGACTGGGAAGCGGCACACGCAGCAATGAAGCGAGTCGGCCTTGACTTTGCGGACAAGCTTTCCGACGTGGAGGACTGGGAGACCGCCGAAGGCTATCTTGCCGCGCTCGCGCCGGCGATCTACTCGTCGCTACTGCCCTTCGCACAGCGGCTACGACAGCCGACACACGCCCGCCCACGCCCACCGGACGCTGCACGCACTCGAGGACGACGACGGCCACCCCGGACGCCGCACAACGAGCGCCTGAATGAGGCACTCGACCACCTCGAGACTCTGCAACGTGGTCGACCCTCCGCGCAGCCAGCGATCAGGAAAGCGCGACGGCGAGCAGGACGCATCCGCTCAGCGATGAAGCGCGTTGGGCTGCGCAAGAAGTTCCGCACGCACGAGAAGGCGTGCATGCAGCAGGTCTTCGCTGAAGCCACGGCAGACCCCGAAGGCGCAACGAACCCGACAGCTCCGACGCGCTGCCCACTTCCGCGGTCCGAGGTGCATGAATATTTCCAGGGCGTGAACACGCCTCCACGCCAGTTCAACTTCGACGACGAGGCCGGCGAGCCCTTCCGTCAACTACTGGCCGCGATGCCACCTGCGACGGCGGAGACAGAGGCGCTTACGGACGACGTCACGACGGATGAAGTGGAGGACGCGGTGCATCGTGCTCAAGGCCGTTCTAGCCCGGGCATCGACGGCGTTGGCCACGACATCTTCAAGAAGTTCCTGCCGGAGCTGTTACCGGCGCTACACGCCGCCTTCAGCGTGTGTTGGAAACACGGCAAGGTGCCCGCCGTGTGGAAGGTGGGCACCGTACAGCTCATCTACAAGAAGGGCGACGCGACGAAGCCAAGCAACTGGCGCCCGATATGCCTACAGGCATGCGTCTACAAGCTGTACTCCGATATGCTCGCACGCCGCCTGACAAAGTGGATCGAGGCAAACGAGCGCCTCACAGACGCACAAAAGGGATTCCGGGCCGTTAATGGTTGTGCCGAGCACAACTTCCTCAGCACCGCGGTGCTGGACCAGACCAAGCGGCGGCCGCGGCCACTACACCTGGTCTGGTACGACCTCAAAATGCGTTCGGCTCCGTGCCGCCGGACTTGATTTGGCGCGTGCTGCTGGCGACGGGTGCCAACGCCACGTTCGTGAGCCGGCTGAAGAACATCTACGACGGCGCTGTCTTCACCGTGGCGAACACTGCAGACGGCGCGACGGACCCGATCGAGTTGCGGACCGGGGTTTTCCAAGGCTGCCCCCTCTCTCCTTACCTGTTTCTGGTGGGCATCATGCCATTGGTTCGCGCGCTGAACGCGCTCGCGCCGGAGATCGGTGTCCCCGTGACCGCCGACCGCAAGGTATCGGTGTCGGCATACGCCGACGACCTGAAGACATACAGCACGTCGGCGGCGGGCATACAGCGGGCCCATGCGGTGGTGACGAAATTTCTGCGCTGGACGACGATGCGCGCAAATGCGTCGAAATGTGCTTCTCTGTCGGTCAAGACCGACGCACACGGCCACCTACGCGCGGACACCGTCAAGCTGGAGCTGGACGACGAAGTCATTCCGTCGCTGGAGATGCACGAGGGGTACACGTACCTCGGCGTGGGAGACGGCTTCAACCATGCACAGCACCGTGGCTCCATGGGACCCGTGCTGCAGGAGATGAAGCGCATGATGGCCGCCATCTTCCGGTCGCCGCTCGCACCATGGCAGAAGATCAAGGCTTTGAAGACCTACGTCTTCCCGAAGGCCGACTACCTGCTGCGCCACGTTCGTGCGTACAAGACGCAACTCGCCAGCGTTGACTCTGCGCTAGCGCGCGGGCTGCGGCACATGCTCCGACTCAACAAGTCGAGCACGACGGCGCTCTTTCACGCGCCAGTGGAAAAGGGCGGACTAGGTTTCGTCTCGCTCGCCGACTTGCAAATGGCGCTACAGGTCAGCCACGCATGGCACATGCTGCATTCGCCGGATGCGCTCGTCCGCGCGGTCACCCACGAACAAGTGTGGCAGGTGATCCAGCAACGTTTCATCCTGGACCCTGACCACTGGCGCGACCGGGTGCCGGTGGCGATCCAGCTCTTCCTCAATGGCGAGCTCAACTCGTCCCCGTTCGCTCAGCAGAAACGCAGGTCGGGGGACATTGGATCTCTGTGGGTTGACGTGAAGAACCACCTTGCGGCCCGTGGCCTCAAGCTCACGACTGAAACGGTGCTTACAGAAGGAGGAATGGAGGTGGAGATGATGCTACAGCTCACGGTGCCGCACCGCGCGCAGCCGCTCACGCACAAGGACGTCACTCGCCAGCTCCGCCAACACGTCAAGCTACGGGAGCTCGAGCGCTGGAAGGAACTGGATGTGCAGAGCACTGTGGTGCGCGCCATCGGCGGCACTGGCAGCGCCTTTGTGTCTCGCGGCGGCGGACTCAGCGATGCGGAGTATCGCTTCGCACTGGCGGCACGACTCGACCTTGTCCCGACACGCGCTGTGCTCCGGCGCTGGAACCAGAGCGGCGGCAAGACATGCCGCCACCCGCGTTGTACCCGCGACGAGACACTGCCACACGTGCTGCAGCACTGTCCTGGTAGTGCGCGTGCAGTTGATGGCAGACACGACCGCGTGCTCGCCATGATCAAGAAGGAGATTGAGCCGGTCGTGTCAAAGCCGACCAACCAGCTCTCGGCGCGATTCGACGCGTGCATCGAGGGTCTTCCCGGTCGCGCGCTCCGCCCGGACCTCCAACTTTTCAACGCAGCCACGAGGACGGCATACATTTGCGGATCTCGCTGTCGCCTTTGACGCGCAGAAGAAAGACGACCCGGCCCCCGGCAACCTACGCGTCCGCCATACCGAGAAAGTAGCCAAGTACCAGCGAGCGAAAGAATTCCTCGAGACCCTCGGCTGGAGCGTCCACACCTCCGCCTTGGTGTACGGAGCCCTGGGCTCGGTGTTACCGTCCAACTACTCAGTATTGACGGACCACCTGCAGCTCACCAAGCGCGCTGCCAGGCAGCTGAACCGCCGTATCTCGACGACCTGTATCCAGGCTAGCCACCGTATTTGGCGGATGCACGCGGGGAAAATCAACCAGGAGACACATCGCGACACCCCACTGAGGCGCCCACGGCACCAGCTTCGAGACGACCAGCGACATCGGCTCCAGTACCGACGACCAGCCGCCAGACGCCGCCCACATCGGGGCCCCAGCCGAGCCAACCAGCACCTGCAGCTAGCTTGGCGACATCCCGGCCCCGGCGAACGACAACGCGATGGGCCCCCCACGCCAGCCGCTGCAGGCTCCACCCCGTTTGAGAACACGGACTCGGACACGATGGGGCCCACCGCCCGACGTGCGCCGTCGACCCAAGCCACGACCACAAGGAACTAGTATCCCTGGACCTACACGGCCCCACCGGCACTCTCCACAAAGGACACCGCCGCTCCAAGCCCAATGTAGCCACTTAGTCCACAGTAGCACATACATATTCCTAGCTAGATAGCAGACATGCACACCCAGGACGACTACTAATTGGCACTAAATACACGTATTCAAAATGAGGGCGTTGACATGAGCCGGAGCAGGCCCCTTGCACTCCGGTGCTGTAAGGGTTCAGGAATGCTCTTATGAGTAATTCCACAGTAGAATTTTTGTCAGCGGGGGTGAGCGCGTGCGCCCCCACCATCCTCTTCCCAACACCTACACTACTTAAGGCTCTCTCGCCTCGCTCTACGTGTAGCTCCTTCTACTGCGTATCTGCTGTGAGCGTGCTGCGTGCGCTGCCTGCGGAGCGCGCCGATGGCCATCTTTTCGCTGTTCGCGCGCGGACGCGCGATGTCCACTGGTTCACAGCCGCCGGCTTCGCCGGTGAGCAGCACGGCCTCGAGCGCGGTGACGGCGCGAGGGGAGGACGACGTGGCGAGCGTGGACGAAGACTTCCTGAGCGCGGACGAAGACGCAGCCGTGGACGGCGTGCTCGGGCTGCCGCTCTCGCCGCCGCCGGCTATCGCCAGCGACTGGCTCGGCGGCGCGCAGCCGGTTGCTGCTGCCCCCGTGATGTCCACGACGGCCAGCGCGGCAACAACGATGACGGGGCCGCTGCTCAAGACGGAGACGGCGACGGCGACGGGCGCGACGGAGACGACAACGACGAACGGCGCGACGGCCCTGCAAGCACCGAAGACGCTCCTGGAGACCTCGGCGACGCTGGCGACGATGCTGTCGGCCCCGTGACCGGCTGCGACGGCTCTACTGGCCCCGTGGCCGACTCAGGAGACGGACGCTGCGCTTTTGACGACCACGACGACCACGAAGACGATGCCGACCGCGACGCCAACCTCGCCAACCTCGCCAACAACAGCGCCGGCCCAGACCACCTCGACCAAGCTCTCGCCGACCGCTCCGCCTCCCTCGCGTCCCCAACCGCCTCGTCCACGCTCAGAGCTGCCAGGACGAGCGAGCCCGACGGCTCACGTCCCGCAACCGTGCCCACCAACCGGAATGCAACGGCAGCCACGGCTGCTACGGCCATGCTTGTACCGCAAATGGCTACACTCTCGGTGTTTGCCCACAATGCGACCACGTTCGCCTGCATCAAGTGCACATACACGGCGACGCAATTTGCTGACCTGCGCGACCACCGCCGCCGAGAGCATCGCGGGACAGCTTTCACGGACGTATTCCACGGCGGATGCGCCTGTGCTGCGTCGTTTGCTCACCGAGCAGCGGCGACGAGACACAGCCTCCACTGTGGAACTGCGCCCAGCACTCAGGCAGCTCCGCTTCCGCCGCAGTCACCTGCTCCAGCAGACACACAGGCGGCTGGTGGGGGTCAGCGGTGACACGCCGCAGTCCTCCGCCAGACTCAGCCACCACTAGTTCCTTGCGCTTGGGTCGTGTGCGTCGTGCTCTACGTAGACTTGCAGGTACTCCAGCAGTTGACGAGCCCATGACTGGGCCTGATGAACATCTCAGTGGATTTAAACGCCGGCGCCTCGAACCGCCGGCCTTGTCGAGCATCGACACCGACGTTGACATGGAGTTGACCGTCACGGCGCCCACGGCGGCTCTCCTGCGCCGCATGCAGGCCTACCAGCCGGAGCCCGCAGTCGAGGATATGGATACACTTCCTGAGCCAGCACCAGCGACCTCGATATCGACGACCCGCTGCCCGCGACGACCCCACCGACCGACTCGCCGCCTGCTACCCTCTGGCGCGCAGACCGCAGCTCCCGACCCGCCGAATCGAGCACCACGGATGTGCCGTGCCGGCGTCAACGGACGGGACTTGGATACTGCACTTCGATGGAGCTTGCCGCCGCCGCTCAGCAACAGCCGGCGCAGCTGCCGGCGCTGGAGCCGCGTTATTTGACCCCGACCAACGCTGCCACTGGACGATAGCGCGCTACCTTAGTAGCAAGACTCACACCAACAATACGGCTGAATACAGCGCCCTCATTGAGGGTCTCAACGGCGCACTGCAGCATGATGCCCGACGGCTTGTGGTGAAAGGTGATAGCGCTCTGGTTCTGGAGCAAGTACGCGGCAGATACGCGTGTAATAACTCGCGGCTGCGCAAGCTGCGCAACAAGGTGCGGCAGCTCCTCCGCCAGCTCGACTCCTACGAGCTCCAGCATGTCGACCGCCTGGAGAACAAGCAAGCGGACGGACTTGCGAACCGCGCCCTGGACGGGCGACGTACTCGCCTGGAATGCGCCGACCACGGCATTAATGGGGGCGATTGCAGTGGAAGCAACCGACTGTTCCAGGAGACGACAACAGCTCCTCGACGCCAGCAAACAGCGGCAGAGACCGAGCAGCGCGCACGTCCACGAGACGTCGAGATGGAAGACAGAAGCAGCCGAGGCGACTGCGGCAGTCGTGCGCCGAGACGGAGGCCAGACGTTCCCAGTGTTACCGGTCTCAGCGGACAGCGTGCCTGCCGTCAACCCCGACTGCAGCTCCGCGGCAACTTGAAGGAGTGACTGGGAAGCGGCACACGCAGCAATGAAGCGA